>BRDA01055981.1:0-11340 GCA_036984385.1 Crenuchus spilurus | reverse complement strand
AGAGAGAGAGAGAGAGAGAGAGAGAGAGAGAGAGAGAGAGAGAGAGAGAGAGAGAGAGAGAGAGAGACAGAGACAGAGAGAGAGAGAGACAGAGACAGAGAGAGAGAGAGATAGGTCTACAGTGAAGGTTTACCTTGTTACTACTATCAGCATGAATCGTTGAGGTCACAGAGTAACAAAGATAAAAAGAGTGTTTCTTTATATAAACGTACTTAAAGGAACTCTGCTTAATGGAACAGCTCAGTGAAGATTCAAATTCATACAGTTTTCCCTTTTAAAGCTGATCATTGTAACAAGGGTGCATGTGAAGGTCTTGGATATGTTACATAAAGAACAGTTAGTTCTCACAGTCAACATGTGGGATGTAGCTGAAATGGACATGTGCAAAGACCTAAGCGATACTGAGAAGAACCAAAACACTCTGGGCAGGTGACAGGTTCTGAGCATCTGTGAAACGTTGTGGGTTGTTCCCAGTCTGCAGTGGTAAGCCACTGTCACTCAATTCGCCACCTCAATCTGATCAAGCAGCTGTGGAACAAGTTAGATTGAGGCAGCTTCATCTTATAGCTTATAGAACGTAAAGGTTCTGCTGTTAATGTCTCGATGCTAAATACCACAGGACACCTTCAGAGGTCTTACAAAGTCTGTGACTCTATGTGTTAGAGCTGTTTTGGTTATAAGAGGTGGACCAACAGTGTGTTAAGCATATTGGCAAATGTTTACCTTTAAATATACAGGACTGTAACAATACATTAAACACATGTCAAACCAGAAAGCACACTAAAGTACAAATGGGGACAAGAGAGGAGCATAAACCAGGGCACAGGCAGAGTTTCAAGACTAGAGCAGACAATATAATCAGGCACCCAAAACAGGAGGACTATGGCAGAGACAATCAAAGCAGACAAAGCAGATGGTACACAAAGATCAAGGATTAGACTGAAAGGTATGCAACTAAGCTGTTGGCAATACTTCACGTTAGAGCAGCCAAACAGGAGAGTTCATATAGCCTGTATTAATGAGTCCCAGGTTATGCTGATTAGTATTCCTGTGACGCTGATCTGCGGACCGGTTCCTGATTGGTTGAGTTGCGCAGAGGAATGATGACGTTATTGACTGAGGAGTTCTGGGAAGTGTAGTGAGTTTGGATTGGCACGGGAGAAGTGTCAGAAGAGAGAAAGGCCAGGGGCGTGACATTGACAAAATGTTCATATTTAAAACAGTTTGCAAATTTGCCCATTTTTGGATGGCATTTTTGGATTTTAATGTCAGCTACATTAGCATCATAACTTCAGTATAACACTAATAAAGCAAACATATATTTGTGATTTAAAAATGACCAATTCCAAAAGGTGCAAAAACCACAATGTAACAGCACAAAAGCAACAATACTCACAGTGAAGCATGGAGGCAGCATTACTCTTTGTAGCTATTCTTCTTCAGCTGAAACTTGGGCTTTTGTCAATGTGGAGGTTGTTAACAGTTCCAGTTTTTTGTCAATTTTACTTTCAGTCCTCTGCTAAAAAGCTGAATATGAAGAAGGATTTCACCTTTCAGCATGACGACAACCCAAAGCATACTTCCTCTCAGACAAAATAATGTTTTTGAAAGTTTTGAAATGGTCCACACAGTAAATCTGCCAGTGTTAAATCAACACTATTAGAGTTAAATTAACACTGAGAGTGTTACACTTTGACACCCTCAGTGTTACTTTAACTCTAATAGTGTTGATTTAACACTGGCAGATTTACTGTGCAGCCATAGTCCAGATCTGATTCCAACTGAAAATCTGTGGGCTGACCTGAAACAGGTGTGTACAGGAGATGCCCTCACAACCTGACAGATTTGGAATGCTTTCGCAAACAAAAATTGGGCAAAAATGGTCAAGTCAATGTGAGCCAAGCTGATAGACTCCTATCCAAAAAGAGTGAATGCTGTCATAAAAACAAAAAGTGCTCTAACAAAGTATTAGTCTGAGTGTTACAAACTTATTGTAATGAACTCCGCTAAATAATTTCAGTTGAATTGCACAGATTATAGGTCACATTAAACATGTAAAAAAGTTCTGAAATAATAAAATTACAAAAACTGCCGTTTTAACAGGTGTGTGTCTAATACATACATACATACACATTACACTTATATAGCGCCTTTCTAGACACCCAAGGACGCTTTACAATCAACACACTCCATTTACACACACCAGTGAGAAGCGGCAGCCAATCGCGCACAGCGTACTCTCAACCGGAAGCGACCGTCCACTTGGAGGACTGCATCGAGCGCTAGGGGGATCACCCAGGACAGAGTGCCAACCATATCTGGGCATACATACATACATACATTCATATGCACCAGGGAAATTTTTAGAGTATCCAATCCACCTAATCTCCATGTTTTTGGACTGTGGGAGGAAACCGGAGACCCCGGAGGAAACCCACGCAGATACAGGGAGAACATGGAAACTCCGCTCAGATGTGGACTCGAACCCAAGACCTCAGCACTGAGAGGCGAACGTGCTAACCACTAAGCCACCGTGCCGCCCAAATTTTATAATAATAAAATTTTATATATCCACTATGATTTTACAAGTTAAAAGATACCTGTCAGTATGAAGTCAGACTGTGATCAGAAATTAAACTCACATAGACAATTCGAACAAAGAGTGAGACGAGAAGAGAGAGAATGAGAAAGAACAGTAGGGGGAGCGAGATTTGACAGGGAAGCAAATTTACACCAGCTTTATTTGACATTTCTACTGCAAATAGTCAGCACTCTATGTTGTGTGTGTGTCAGTGTTTACTTCTATATTCCATTTGACAGAATTTGGGAAGAAAAAAAAATATCTGTTGTAGAGATCCTGGAATACAACAGACAAAGAGCGAGAGCGTTGAGAGAAAGGAGAGAGAAAATACAACTGATTAAATCAAAGAGATAAGGATGGAGATGTGTTTGCTGCAGTACAGACAAGGATGCACAAAAATGAAGGTGAGGAGCCCTTGTGAGGAGAATGAGAATGAGATTGAGAGTAGTGGAGAGGCTACTGAATAAATTCCACTCAGGTAGAGCCACCCATAATTTAAAACTTGTTTTCCACTTCTTTCTTTGCTCCAAACACAGGCCACATTCACTGTATATCTGTATATTTTTGAAAACAGAATTTTATTCTCTATATCTGGCCTTCCATCCATAAAAATTTCATTTTTTGGTCACTGAAAAAGTAGGTTTTTAGAAAATGCTTTTCAGAGTGTTGATATCGGAAAACTCAGCTCATTGTTATGGAATTATGATGATCCATTTTCATGATGAGTTATTTTTACATTTTTCCGCATACAAAAAGTGCCATTATAATACCATAAAAACCTACCATGGTAATACCATCATAATAAAGTGATGTTTCTTAGACACTACCATGATGATAATACTGAGGCATTTTTGTAAGAGACTGCAGATTTTAAGGTAGAAAATCTCCACTTCTCATTTCGTCTCAGGACTGTACTGGCGTTTAAGAGACAGAGGTGTCACATTCATGATGTTAACAAACCCACACACCACCATCATATTCAATAACCTTAGATGTTCTATTTTTTGTACAATATGCAAGCTTAATTTGTTACTGCATCCAGTTCATTCTATGCAGAATAGAAGACATCTGAATGTGTCTATTTCTTAGAAAATGTGCAAATATGCACTCCATCAACAAGACAAAAAGCTTGAGTCTATATTAACAATAAACTGTGAACAGGAGGTGAAATCTTGTGTCCTTCCTGACAGTAAGTCACTGTGAGGGTAATTCTGTGTGAAAGGGTAAAAATCCCCAGAGAGCTGCTGAGTCCCCAAAGTATAACTAACCTTCTGTGTGACTGAGACTGCTCACTGACACACATAAACAAGAACAAAAGCATGAAAGTCTCATTAAAGCAGGCCAGGTTTATCCCAGGTTACCTCTCAAGAGAGAGAGATAGAAAAAGAGAAAGAGTAAAAGGAAAGGAGAAAGAGGGTGTGATATGTCTGATAGAGGACAAGTCCTTTTCTTAGGTTAAATAACATCATTATTCACATGGTTGGACGTGGCTTATAAAGCACTGTGTGGTCAGAAGAGACCTGTTTGTGGGTCACTTCTGTACAATCTCAGTATATCTGTCTAAAATGTCTTTTTTCTACAAAGGTAAGACATTTCTTTTATATGATTGAGAATGAAAGGGAATTCCAGTTTTCAGAATGCATGCATAATTACATCACAGGAAGTCATTCAGAGATGTGAAAATGATACTTTCTAGAGAAACTGGGTTTAAACCATTTAAAGCTGAATATGTTGCTATTTCTGCCTTTGCCTATATAAACTCACTCCAAATGAAAAAAAAACAGCTTCATGCCTATTTTATACAGGGATAGAAAACATGGTTGTATACATAAATTGCTAATTCTACATGCTCATCTGTTTCACTTTAGCAATGCAAATGTTATTTAACTCCTTTGGCAGCAGATATATATGTCAGCACCCAAGTCCTTGAATGGATCACTTACTTTCAATAGAAACAGATCCCAAAGAAAATGCATGAGGCTTATAGAATTCATATATATGTTGTCATCTAATATATGAAACATGATTATTACATGTACAGTAGTCCCTCATTTATCATGGGGGTTAACGTTCCAGACCCCCTGCGATAGTGGAATTTCCACAAAGTAGGAACACATTATTTTAAGGCTTTATAAACCCTTCCCACACTCTTATACAGAACCATTTCTCACTCCCTTAATAACGTTTTGCGTACGGTACATGTACAGTACCTTTTAAAAAAAACTTGTACTGTAATATTCATTTGGATTTGTTGCCATCATCCTTAGAAGCCGTAGAACGTTTGGGTGCCCATGTAGGGATTGAATAAATTCAGTTTTTACAAAAATTTCACAAATACAGTACGTACACAACACCGCAAATAAAAAACTATGAACGCACAGCAATCAGATGCCGAAGTGAAATGGAAGACACTACACATCTGTCGTAAATACAGTAAATATGTATATACAGTACTGTGTATCGAATTCCCCGCAAATTTCAAATTTCATGACGGCGATAATTCCCCCAAAATTATTTTACATGAATATTTATTGAAATCACACCCAACAGTGAATCCGCGAAGGTCAAACCGCGAAATAGAGAGGGCCTACTGTATACATACACATTAACTTCATGTATAATATAGGACAGTTTGAGTAATTGCTTAAAAATCATGATCCTTGTTTTTCCATATTTGCTGTGCCTCTGCCTCTATCTCCAGTGCATGATAACCAAGCCTGACCATATAATGCTGCTAATATAATCCACTTAGGACATATGTATGACACCATGTCGTAACACTGCTTACATACAAAAATTGTGAGTTTGTGTATAATACAGTTAACCAATGATTACAAAGTGACCTTACTAGGGGAGTCTTTGCAGCATTAAGTTTTCATCTCACTTCCATCTGCAGAATATGAACCTAAATTCCCATGTCCTCAGCAACTTTCACACTACCTTTTCTTTAATAAGAAAGCCCATTCTCCAGAGCAGAAGCAGCATACATTTACCCTCCATTAATCTCACATTCTGCACAAAAGTATCTCACTCAGGATCTCCTCCTGTCTCTCAACCTGCTGGAACACCTCAGGATGTCCTGAATCCAGCAGCAGTTAATGAGGGCAAGATAGGGTCCCACTGAGTCTGCAGGGGTACTTGGTCCCAGCTTTGCTATTGGGGTTTTAGTGATGCTGCATGAAGCCGATCAATACCTGCTGTCTGTTCAGCTGGACTCCAACACACCACATCTGTCATCCTGGTCTGACATATGCACATTTTTGCAGTCAGAACAGAGACACAAAGGCCACTGGACAGACAATTCAAACATTTGTAATCACTTAAAATTAATAATTGATGTTATTTTAATCTTCAAGGCCCCAACTGGGTGGAGTTGCCATGTTCTCCCATTGTCTGCATTTCCTCTCACAGTCCAAAAACATGGAGGTCATGTGAATTTGGTTATGTAAATTATCCTTGTGTGTGTGTGTGTGTGTGTACACCCAGCAATGGATTGTTGCCCTGTTCTGCGCTTGGTTAGGATAGCCTGTAATGCCCTGCTCTGTGCCCGGTGAGGAGGCAGGGGACTAACCGTGATCCTAATCAGGATTAAGTGGATAGGAAAATGGATGGATGAATGTATTCTATTTTAATCAACAATAACTTCAATAACTGTATTTCTCTTTTCAAAACTCTAAGAAGTCCATAGTCTTAAATGCAAATTCTTGAAACAAAGTATTAAGAAGCATTCAACTATTATCTTAAGTAGGTCCTAATCAAGAAATTCTTAATTGTTTTCTGTGTCATGATTTTACAAATTTACAGTTGGGATCAGACCCAAATTTCTAAGCCACAGTTTGATTCAAAGTCTATTTTGTGCTTGTTGTTTTGATTATTAATATTCATCTTTGCATGAACATTTGAACATTGGCATGATCACTTGATCATTACAGGACCAAAATATGTGTACAACTTTTAAAAATATAGAGCTTGCCTTAACTTTAAATAAATCAGGAAATGCTACCACTGTAGTCTAAATTATTTAAATGAGTTGCATTAGGAACATTAGGAGCTCATCAGGCTGCTCCAGCAGTGGTGGTATCAGGCTGAAGTTTTGGGGCTATTGAGATATGAGATTATGGAATTTGTACTGCAGTTTAGGTCTCCATTTCATAATACAACGTGTTCTCGTGTAGACTATAAAACATGTATTATGTAGCTTGTCAATATCATATAGTACGTTACAGCTACAAGATTATTATGAAATTTGAGTCAATGCTCCTGAGCTTCATTTCACATGTCCCAGGAAATGAAAAACAACCTATTATATAGGGCGACGTAAAACCATTTTGTCGTGCTTCACAGATTATTAAATTGTGTGTGGAAAAATACAGCCATAAACTGTCCCAGCAGTTCAGGCCTAAACTAAATAAATGTATGAAGTTGCTTTTATAGGCATCAAACTTTGTCCACAACCATAATGCTTATTTTAATTAGCATGTCAATGAAAAATCACATATTTTCCAGCATCAAGCTAAGAAATCTGCTTTGTTTTTTTTAGCATGCACTACTGTAAACATGTTACCAGGTGTTTTTATCCAGACGAACTTACAGTTGGGGGGTTAGGTGCCTTGCTCAAGGGCATGTCAGTCATGACCTGTCTGAGGATTTAACTGGCAACCTTCTGTTCACAAGACCAAATCCCTAACCACCCAGCCATGGCTGCCCCAGAACAAAACTTTATTTGAATAACAATTCAGAATGAAGCTCAAATAATATAAGAATATTTTTTTTCTTAAGAAACTTTTGTGAATAGTTTGCAGTTAACAACCATAAGTTCAAATCCTCAGCAAAAACAATTATTCTCATCAAATCCTGTCAAAAACATGAATAATCTGTCCTTTGCCTTTTTACAGAGCTTACAACATGTGCTTTAATAGATTGTAGGCAATAAGGATAACGCTTCATGTAGAGGTCTCCCCTAGGCCAGGCACCAGGTGCATAAGATGTGTGTGTGTGTGTGTGGCAGGCTTATGAAAGTAGTACACCTGAGTCCTCTCTAATCTAGGTTATGGTGTTAATCACAGGGCATCAGCATCCCATCTTATAGGGTGGTGGATCCTTCCCTGAAGTCAAGAACATTCACTCATTCACTTCACTCATTCATCCACATTTCCCTTCTCTCATTCACTTCACATCTTTCATGACATACATTTGCCCTTTCAACTCTGCTCTTCTCAATTCGTTCACACTGGCATCCCTTCATGTGTTCATTCTTAGTTTGTTATCCTCACTCATTCACTCACACTAGATTCCTTTCATTTATTCACTCTCCATAAACCTCCCTCATTTGTTCATTCATTCAGATGTGTTTCTGTATTTGTTTACTTATTTCCTTTCACATCTTCATTTACATGCATCTCTCTTCACTTGTTCACTTACACTCACTTTCAAACTGAGATGACTTCTATTCACTCGCTCATTTCTATTCACTCATTCATTTAGGCTACTAGTTTTTCATCACATGTTTACTCAGATATATCTCACTGATAACTCTCTCTCTCTCTCTCTCTCTCTCTCTCTCTCTCTCTCTGTCTCTCTCTCTCTCTCTCTCTCTCTCTCTCTCTCTCTCTGTCTCTCTCTCTCTCTCTCTCTCTCTCTCTCTGTCTCTCTGTCTCTCTCTCTCTCTGTCTCTCTGTCTCTCTGTCTCTCTCTCTCTCTCTCTCTGTCTCTCTGTCTCTCTCTCTCTCTCTCTGTATGTAAAAGGCACCTCTGCTGTACAAGTAATTGGAATGTCCACAGAAATGTAGTAGTGTGTGTGTGTGTGTGTGTGTGTGTGTGTGTGTGTGTGCATACACATCATCTGTGCAGAGATCATATCACTGTAGCTGACAGAGCACAGGCTATACTTAGAGATTCAGTGACATTTTACATGCAACACTGAACAACACATGCGTAATTAGAACCAACACACACACACAGACACACATACACACACACACCATCACAACATACTACCCACATCAAGTAAAAGAAGAGAGAGACAGAAAGGAAGAGAAAGACTGAAAGAGAGAGAGAAAGCAAAATATCAAGATATAGATCAAGAAAGTGAGATAGAGGTGAGAGAGAGCAACAGAGAGAAGAGAGAACGATTGTGAGAGGGAGAGAGAGAGGTCAAGAAGAGAGATGAGAAGACAAAGACTGCGAAAGAGAGAAGAGAATGAAAAAGAGAATGTTTGAGAAAGAGAGAAAAAGAGACAAGACAGATCAAGAGAGAGAGGAGAATGAAAAAGAGGGAGAATGACTGAGAAAGAGAAGATGCAAATGACTGACAAAGAAAAAGAGAAAAACAGGGATAAGGAAAGTGGTAGAGGAAGCAAAAGATCAAGCAAGAGAGAAAGTGAGACAGAGGAGGGAAGTGAGGGAGAATGTGAGAGTATGAGTAAAGGATGAAAACAGAGAAAGTGGGGGAGAGAGAGAGCTTTAGAGCGAGAAGAGAAAGAGAGAGATGGGATATTAGTTCCATTCTACCACAATGCTGATGAGGCGAGGGAGACCCATCTGTGTCGTCACTCTCTCTCGCGCACACGCGCGCACACACACACACACACACCTACAGACTCCTTGTTCTCCTCATTATCAGTATGTGAACATCTCTCTCTCACACACTCATTGCAATACTGCTCATGCTGTGTGCTGTGATTAATTAATTGATATCCAGCACTAATTAAACTAAGAAAACATCTCATGAAGCGTTTACCCTGGAGAGCTTGTTAAGAGGTGCAAAAGCAACGGCAAGCCGTGCGCAAACTGGACATCTGCTCTAACACTCCAGACTTCCACTACTGATGGAGGCAGTTACTGTGGTTATATCATGATCATAAACATGCTCACTAGCAGACCTTCACCTTTAGAGCTGTACAGGTAATTTCATCATTTTGATATACATTCAATTTACATTACACAACTATCTAAATGTAACACCAAACTTATATAATCCATTATGAAGCTTAGTTACTTAATGCATTGAATGCATTTTATATTTGTATATATGTATAATTGTTTTACATTCTGTTTTAAAGGTTTGGAGACTCCATTTCAGACATTTTTCCATTTATTTTAATGGAACTGAAATGTACTTAGTATTTATCTTTTATTCATGATTTATTTCAACGTGGCAACATTGAAAATGATGTTTTCTGTTCTGCAAAGTAAGACAGCGCACACATTATCCTTTTCAAATTCAATTCATAATAAAATATTGTCTCTTCTGCTGTAAGACTGCACTGACTGAAATAATGGAAATACACATTAGTTATACATGACAGTTTCCTTTGATTTGGATAGGCTGGTATTGCACCCTGTAGACAATCTATTTATTACGTACAGGCCTTCAACTATCTGTTGAAGCTTAACAAAGTTAGGGTTAGGGTTCTGAATCTTACAAGCATTGTAATTAGGTCTAGTTTAGGTTTTGGGTTCAGGCTTAGTCTTAAAGTCAAGTTAGTGAAGGCGACTCTCATTGATAATGAGTTGAATGTAATGTAGGGTAAGTGTCTACATAGCATCAAAAAGGTGCTCTGAGTAGTACCTAAATGATATACAAATAAGGAAAACAAAACAAGCATAGGCTTTAGTGGTAGGTACATTAGCATGGCGATCACTACTAAACGTATGAGAAAGAGTCTGAGTAACTGATAGTCCCTCTACCCTATCATTATGTTTGTGCTACAGGCATTTTGGTACTGGCTGGTTTTTGCTTGAGTAAAAATGATGCATGAGCTGTCACCTCTGCCTAACGCTCTCACATCATAATCGTGATAAACTGGAACATTTCGTTTATCGGCTTCTGCTGTCTTCTGTCAAAAGAAATCGAATTGCTTTGTATGTACAAAACCCCTTTGCCTGTCTGTCATCTCGACAGAAACCATCAAAAGGCTGCTGCATGTGCCATATTAAAGCACATTTTTAGATAACAGCCTTTTCTGAACTGTGGAGAATTGTGTAGAGCAATTGCCCATTAAACATCTAATTCTGATCAGTTGTCATTATTGCTATGCTGAATCACAAATAAATTATATATATATATATATATATATATATATATATATATATATATATATATAGTATATAAACATGATATTTGAACATTAACAATCTGCTCAATTATTGAACTAAATGGATATTTTCAAATGTGAAGCTATTGTGTTGTAGGCATTGATGAAATTTTATAAGTTTTTTTCAAATTATTCATTTTATTTCTATAAGATATTTTGGACTGTGTCACCTCATATTTATTACCCAGTTAAACAGGATGTTGTAAGAGGTGTAGCACAAGGAGATGGAAGGCATTTATTACAAACAAAACTGAAGACTGTGACTATGTGAAGACATCTACAAAGCATGGAGACTAGACATGGCTCAAATTACACAGAGACGTTAAGCTGTTGGTGCACACATAACCTGAACGCACAGATTGACAGACGAGGTACTGACATACTGGAAGGCTTTTAAAATACACATAATCATGGAGGGAGATACAACAGGGTTGTGAACTTGACAAGGGACAGGTGAAAACACTGAGACATAACAAGACGTGATGTGACTGGGGCGTGGACCTAATAACAACAGCACATGGAGAAAAAATGTAAACACACTAGCACATGTGAGACACGTGACAGAGGCAGATGAGGCAGGGGTCAGGATTACAGAAGTCAAGGACATTCAATTTAAAAACTTAAAACACTTGTTTATATTTACAGCTTTCTCCATACTTCAAA
>BRDA01055979.1:5229-17595 GCA_036984385.1 Crenuchus spilurus | reverse complement strand
TATAACGTCGTACTTCGTTCGATGCGTCGCCTAGAATCAGCTGGCACAGAATGCGTAAACCCTATTGGAGCTCGGAGGTGCGTAAGCAGACGGAGGAACTAGCAGTCTACGCAGTTCTGTATCTCTGGCTGTGTTTGGCCCAAGTTAGCAAGTAATGGCTCTTTTTAAACGTGAAAGGGTCTTCTATTGGTCGATGAGAATGTCAGTCCACAAATATGGCCCTATCAGAAACGGGGGCGGAGATTGTCGGATGACGCACAATGAGCTGTGGCATTTTGGCCATTTGCGAGTCCAAACTCCACCCATGTTTTTTAAATTTTAAAGCGTGCTTATTCAAAATACTTTTGTGTATTTTGAAGAGGACACTTGGGGCTAAATGATGGATGGAGTAACCAGTTGTACTGTCTAACTTTGGTGGATTAATTTCGATTGAAAAACTCAGCACCCACACTTACGCACACAAAATGGATTTTATTCATCTAAGCTAAGCACGCTGGTTAACATTTATACAACGCTGTTTTTTGTTTTAGAGGGTATGTTTTAGTAGTGGCAGTTGTTTTTTATGATTAAAAGTTGTGAAAGTTAGTTTTGGTCAGACGGTCTCTGTAGGGTGGGTTGCTTTGTTCTGTGAGTACGTGCAGGCCAGCACCGTGTGTGTGTGACTTATGCCCCCTCCCTCCTCCCTCTGAGTGAAGACATTCACTCACTCAGACGCAAACACAGCGAGAGGTGTCCTGCCTCAAAGCGAAAAGAAGTCGCAGTGAATAAAGTGTTTTGTTTGTATATTATTAATCAAAATGTAAAAAGACGCCATTTTGGTCACGCCGGCGTGACTCGGTACTGAAACAAATTTCCAAATTTTGCAAAATAAAAATCTGCTATTTAAGAAAGTAGCATTTATCCATTTAACTTCAAGAGTTTTCTTGCAGTACTCAGATATGAAATGAGGAGCCCATGGTTTGTCTTGGTCCTCAACAGGTACGCCGAAGTATGCTTTGTAGGCCTCACACATCTTAGCAGATCCTTTCACAGAGTACTTTTTCGCTCTTGTCTTTATAAATTGGCCACATACGTAGCAAAACATGTCTGCTAGATGTATGCAACCTCTTGATGCCATCTAAATTAACTGAGTTGCTGTGTACACAAGTTCACTGGTCCTGGAGAGCCGCATTCCTGCACAGTTTGGTGATGTCACTGCTCTGACACTACAATTAAACCTGCTAATTGCCTGCTGAGTTGAATCAGGTGTGTTTGATCAGGGAGATCACCAAACTGGGCAGGAATGCGGCTCTCCAGGACCAGGGTTGGCCACCCCTGCTGTAGAACATCAAATGAAATGGTTAATTTCGGATAACTGTATTTATACAGCTACGTACAATTCTACACAGTCTCAGAAAGTTCCAGATAATTCTGGACAGTTCTAGAAACTTCTTGATAGTTCTCACAATTCTAGAAGCTTCCTGAAGTCTATATTCAGCACGGAATATATCGCGAATATTCTTAAAAATAGATACATTTCAAAATACCACAAAAGCAATGTTTACTGGGAATAATAACTTTTTTTTCTATTCATTTAAGGCACAATGAATTAGGAAAACACACTTAACAAGTGGGTAAAATTTTTTTTTAATTGTTACATAGTGCTACTAATACTACGGTACTATTTGCTGTAAACACTCAAATTTAGCTGGAGAATCCTAAACTGCAATGGAGTTTAAAGTTAAACGTCTTTTCAAATGCTAATCATGCAATGTAGAGTTCTAAAGTACTCAGTAGAAATACACCCAGCAGAAAAGAAAACATCATTTGAAGACAACCTTTACAAAAATACACAAGTGGACATGCAGGTTCAGTTGGTGAATCATAAATGCTTAATAAAATGAATACAAATGAGTCAAATATGGCTCCAGAACCAGACAATGGACACAAAGAGCTGTAACAGCTGTGAATATGGAGTGCCGTAATAAACTGGCTGTCTCTCTCTCTCGATCTCTCTCTCTCTCGATCTCTCTCTCTCTCGATCTCTCTCTCTCTCGATATTAGCTACAAACAGACACGTGGCACAGATTGATCCATCACTTCAGGACGGCTGCCCTTTTTGTGGGGTACCCGAGACAGTATTTCATACTTTTCTCCAGTGTGCACGATTGGGTCCACTTCAGGGTTTAATCAAGGATTGGGGTTTATGGTTTTTAGGCTTCTTCACAAAGACTCTGTTTATCTATGGACCTCAGTATTCTGTTTTAAAGAAGAATAAGGTGGTTATCTTAAACTTTCTGTATGGTGCTGCAAAACTAGCGATATGGTGCACTAGAAAAAACAAAATAAAGATGAGTGGGGGCACTGATCCAGTGCTGATGGTAAGGGGATTACTGATGAAGCGACTTTTGGTTGAATTCACTTATTATAACCTTGTTGACAATGTGAATGGTTTCTTTGCTTTGTGGGGAGGAGAAGGTTTGCTTTGTGAACCTGATGAATGTGATGGTTTTGTGCTGACTGTTTAAGTTATGTATTTTGAAAGACGCTTGTTTTTGTCCTTTTTTATGTTTGTTTTGTTTCAGATATTTTATCTTTTCCAATCGAAAATGTGTTGGTTTTGAGCTGGTTGTAACCGCTATTTTAACATGACTAAGTATGATTAAAGGTACTTGAAAGTCTCTCTCTCTCTCTCTCTCTCTCTCTCTCTCTCTCTCTCTCTCTCTCTCTCTCTCACTCACACACACACACACACACACACACACACTGCTCACCCACAAAGACAATCAGGACTATTGAAAAAGGCTGAGAAATGGGCTGTTATCATTAAACTTTTTGCTAATTTGAGCAAAGACTTTACATTTAGAACATTAACATATGTAATAGTTCACCTTTACAGGACCATCTGCCTGTACTGTCTTACAATCCACATCAGACATGAAGAACCACAATCCACATCAAGTATCTTACTTCTGGGGCACATTTTTGAGTTTATCGACATAAGACTCCACATAAATTTAGCCACCCCATTTATCATTCATGTATGAGAAGGAAATAAAATGTCTAATATATTTTTGAATCTGAGAGAGGAATATAGAGAAATTCAAAGATTTTTCAAACATCAAAAACATTTTTGAATTTGTGTGAAAAAAAAATCCATTCATCCCTGCATCCATCCATACATCCATCCATCAATTCAATTCATCCATCCATTATGTTCTGCTTAAATCCTGATTAGTGTCGCATTTAATACCCTACCCCTTGACAAGGCACAGATCAGGGCATCATAAAAACAACATGCAGCATCCTTTCCATGTCCAAAAAACAGTGTTAAAGTTAAAACCATCATAGAAGCTCAAATGCTTAAAGCAGTTATTCAAGTCTACAACTGCCAGTACCTTTTGGTGTTAAGAAATTGGCTGCGGGAGAGGACAACATAGGTGCTAGAGTGCTCAGAGGATGTGCAGACCGGCTGGCAGACATCTTCACATCTTCAACATCTCTCTGAGCAGCTCTGTCGTTCCAAAGTTCATCAAGGTGTCAAAAAAGTCAATAGTATCCTGCCTTAATGACTATCATCCTATTGCACTCATGCATCATGAAGTGCTTCAAGAGCCTCGCCATGAGGCACATCAAGACCCTGCTACCCCCCTCAATGGATTCACAGCAGTTTGTGTATCATCACAACCACTCTATGAATGATACCATAGCTACCTTCACCTTGCACTCTCTCACTACTATTAACTAAAGTTAATATTTATTTTAAAGGGTAGTGTGTAAGGAAGAGTTTCAGCAGTGGAGGTGCTGGGGCAGCCGAGGCCTAGGGGTTAAGGACCTGGTCTGGTGACCTGAAGGTCGCCAGTTCAATCCCCCGGGCAGGTCACGACTAAAGTGCCCTTGAGCAAGGCACCTAACCCCAAATTGTAAGTCATTTTGGATAAAAGCGTCTGCTAAATGCCTCAAATGTAAATGCTGGTGGTGAGGTGTTAGAGGTGGTTGAGATGGAGGTGGCACTCAAAAACATTCTTTGACTTTAAGAGGAATCACAACTTTGACCCATTAGGTTTGTGTTGTTATATTTAGTTTAACTGGCCTTGCAACATTTTCAACAAGTTGATAGTGTTAAAGTTAACTAGTTAGGGGTAGTGCTAAATACATTGCTACCTTTTCAGGCTAGTTAGCTACTAAGCACTGCACGCAAATGCTGTGAAAATAAAGAACAAAACTTTCTTTGTGGACTTCGTGGAAATGTAGAGTACCACTCACAGGTTTGGACAAACCTTCTCATTAATTTTTTTTTTACTACATTGTAAATTAATACTGAAGTCATGAAGGAACACATATGGAATAACGTAGAAAACTTAAAAGTGTTAAACAAACCAAAACATGTTTTAGATTTTAGATTCTTCAAACTAGTCACACAACTGATGTCTCAAACACATTAAGAGGCAAGAAATGCAAGTAATGAACTCTTGACAAGACACAGCTGTTAACTGAAAGCCAGTCCAGGTGACTACCTCATAAAGCTGACTGAGAATATGTCAAGAAAGCTGTCATCTAAGCAAGAGGTGCCTACTTTGAAGAATGTAAAATATAAACATATTTTGGTCTGTTTAACACTTGTTTGTTTACTAAATAATTATGTTGTGCATTGCAAAACAATGCGTAATATATTGTTATTCGAGTTATATTTTTCTTCTTCTTCTGCCGGATTAAAAAAAAAAAAAGATTCTTCTCCTGCAGTTTTCGAGATATCTACACCATTCCAACTCCAGATTGGGTGGTCCAATGGTGTGATCCAAGCTTGTATACAGAATTTTGATTGGATGCACGGTTTTCCTAAAAACTTCTTTAATCTGGGAATTTTTCCCATTAAGAATGAATGGGGAGCAAAAATGCATGCTCATCTACTGTACTTCTGCTTGACCGATTCGCACCGTTTCGGATACATTATATCAGGGCAGGCCTCTGACCACAAATTCACAGTTGTTTTGACCCGCACTTGTTTATTTGTCATTTTATTTCCATCCTTTATTGTCCCATTGACTTCCATTCATTTTTGGCCATACCAAATTCCAGGCTTTCTTTTGCCCGACAACCACCAAAATTGATATACTACATCAGGGCAGGTAACAGAGCTCTAGTTCAGAGCCACACTGACGCTCACTCCTCTTCTTGTAATCTTTTCATCCCTCGTTTCTCCCATTGACTTCCATTCATTTTCACATACACACAAGACAGAGAGCTTCTTTGTCCCAACAGCCACCAAAATTGATGTACTGCACCAGGGCAGGTAACAGAGCTCTAGTGCAGAGCCATTCCTCCCATTCACTCCCATTCATTTTGGCAACCTTGCATACATGGCAACCACCAGGCACACCTTAGCAACCACCTCAGATACCATAGCAACAGAACACCTTAGCAACCACCTCAGATACCATAGCAACACCTTACCAACCACCATGGATACCATAGCAACACTATAGCAACCACCTTGGATACCATAGCAACACCATAGCAACCACCATGGATACCATTGCAACACCTTAGCAACCACCATGGATCCCATAGCAACCCCTTAGCAACCACTTCCGATCACATAGCAACAGCTTAGCAACCACCATGGATACCATAGCAACAGCTTAGCAACCACCATAGATACTATAGCAACACCTTAGCAACCACCTCAGATAACATAGCAACAGAACACCTTAGCAACCACATCGGATACCATAGTAACACCTTACCAACCACCATGGATACCATAGCAAAACCATAGCAACCACCTTGGATACCATAGCAACCACCTTGGATGCCATAACAACACCTTAGCAACCACCATGGATACCATTGCAACACCGTAGCAACCACATCAGATACCATAGCAACACCTTAGCAACCACTTCCGATCCCATAGCAACAGCTTAGCAACCACCATGGATACCATAGCAACAGCTTAGAAACCACCATGGATACCATAGCAACAGCTTAGCAACCACCTCAGATACCATAGCAACAGCTTAGCAACCACCTCAGATAAAATAGCAACAGCTTAGCAACCACCTCAGATACCATAGCAACACCTTAGCAACCACCAGGGATACCATAGCAGCAGCTTAGCAATCACCAGGGATATCATAGGAACACCTTAGCAACTATCAGGGATACCATAGCAACAGCTTAGCAACAACCTCAGTTACTATAGCAACACCTTAGCAACCACCATGGATACCATAGCAACACCTTAGCAACCACTTAGCAACACCAAAGCAACCACCACAGATCCCACAGCATCACCTTACAAACCAACTGAGATACCTTAGCTTGTGGGCCATGATAGCAATGCGCAACTATCCCGCGTTTCCATGAGGAAATACATTTTTCTAGTTTCATATCTATTTCTTTATGGTTTGGATGACTTTAGTATTAATCTACAATGAAGACAAATTTTAAATAATGACATACCACTGAATGTCCAGATGGTGTGTCCAAACTTTTGACTGGTATTGTAAATACAGCGCTGTGAAAACGCATTTGCCCCTTACATATTTATTTTCTTTTTTACAGTTTTTTATACTTAAATATTTCAGAATATTAAACAAATTTAACCTGATAACCTGAGTGAATACAAAATGCAGTTTCAATTATTATTTCATGTATTAAAAGAAAAAAGCTCTCCAAACCAACTTGGCCTTATGGGAAAAAGTAATTGCCCTCTAAACCTAATAATTATTCGTGCTACCCTTGGCGACAACAACTGTAATCACACATTTACGGTAACTGGCAATGAGCCTTCCACAGTGGAATTTTGATCCACTCTTCTTTGCATTAATTGTTTTAGTTCTGCCACAATGGAGGGTTTTGAAGCATGAATGGCCTGTTTAAGATCATTACTAGCCAAAGTCCTTAATTTTTTAGCCATTCAGATGTGGACTTGCTGGTATACTTTGGATCACTTCTGCTGCAGAACCCAAGTACACTTGAGCTTAAGGTCATGAACAGATTACCAGACATTCTCCTTCAGGATTTTCTGGTAGAGAGCTGAATTCATGGTTCCATAAATTACAGCAGCAACAGAGCCCCAGGCCATCACACTACCACCACCGCGTTTTACTATTGGTATGACGTTCTTTTTCTGATGTGCTGTTTTAGTTTTATGCCAGATGTAACCTTATAACACCTAACAAAATGTTTTTTCCAAAAGTCTTTGGAATCATCAAGATGTTTTTGGCAAATGTTAGGTGGACCTTTGTACTCTTTTTGGTCAGCAGTGGTTTTGGCCTTGGAACTCTCCCACTGATAGCATTTTTGTCCAGTTTTTTTCTATTTGTTGAATTATGAAAACTGACCTTAACTGAGGCAAATGTGCCATGCTTTAGATGTTCTGCGTTCTTTTGTGACTTTCTGGATGAGTTGTCTGTGATCGCTTAAAAAATTTAATCAGAATTGAAAAACAGCATTTTGTATTTACTCAGGTAATCTTTGTCTGATATTCACATTTGTTTGAAACATTTAAACATGACAAATATGCAAAAACAACAAAAATTTGTAAGGGCCAAATACTTTTTCACAGCACTGTATGTTGACCTGACAGTGTTTCAGTGTGTTGTATGTGTTATATTTATGTGTTGTAGCTACTGGAGACAAACACTTCAGATTCCTGTTTCCTATCTTAACTACTTGAACTTGCTGTTGTAATAACTAAACTAGAAAAGTGCATTTCCTGAAGGAAATGCAGGATGTTGTGCAGCTAACATAGCTCACACCGATCACTAAGGTAACCCAAGTGGTTACTAAGGTGTTGGTATGGTATCCGTGGTGGTTGCTATGGTGCTAATAATAATAATAATAATAATAATAATAATAATAATAATAATAACAACAACAACAACAACAACAATAATAATAATAATAATAATAATAATAATAATAATAATAATCAGAAGAAGAAGAAAAATCAATAGCAGTATATTGGTCCCAGCATACAATAACAGTATACAGGTCCCCAACATAATTACTTTTAAGAATGTTTGTTTTTTTAATATATACAGTGTTACCTTTCAGCTAGGCATTTAGAAATGTCTTGTACCCCACACTGCTCTCTCTGGAGATATTTAATAAATGTTTGATTATGTAACAATTTCATATTTCTGTAGTATTTCTAAATCAATGTAATTTTAGTGGTTTATTTGTAAATATTGATTTACAGGAAATAGCAAAAATGTAATAAACATACAATTTTTCCTGTAGATATATAATATGACTTTTACAGAATAAGCTACTGTATATTCATATATTACACCAAAATGCAGTAAAATAAATTACAGTACAATGAAAACTTACTGTAGAAAACAATAAATAATTGTAAATCAAATACAGAAAACAAGTGTAATTTTGTACCCAGTCAAATATTGTAATTTGCTCTACAGTTATTAATAGTACTTTTTACCGTATATTTTTTATGCAGTGAGGGTCTTATTTACTCTAAATTCTGCAGGAAATGTTTTACAGTGTTTTTTTCTGTTATCTGTTCAAAGACATTGAGGTGTTTTATTTCTCTTTCTTCTCAGGGACAGAAAAGTCAGAATGGTTTGCCTGCCCAGTTTTCCTCATCCGTCTGACCTCTTCTGGAAATATCTGGACCTCACCACCTTCATTCTGCTCTACGTCTTGCCCCTGGTGATCATCTCTGTGTCATACGTTGTGGTGGCGAAGAAGCTGTGGATGCGAAACGCCATTGGTGATGTGACACTGGCACAGAGCATGGCCCATCGGCGGAGGAAGAAGATGACAATGAAGATTCTGATGGCAGTGGTGGTGGTCTTCGCCGTGTGCTGGTTTCCACTGAACTGCTATCTGGTGCTCCTGTCCAGTAAGGTCATTCAAGCCAACAATGCCCTTTACTTCACCTTCCACTGGCTGGCCATGAGTTCCACCTGCTACAACCCTTTCATCTACTGCTGGCTCAATCCCAGCTTCAGAGCTGAGCTCAGGTCACTGCCATTTATTGGACAAAGAGGAAAAGCTGTCACCAACCAGGAGACCTAAAGGGGGTACTGCTGCTTTTTCCAAATTATCTGTCTAAACAACAACAGAAGGTTCATGTACTTTGACCAGAACTTCAACTGATGATCATGATGAGTAGGTCACCATATACAGTGTATCACAAAAGTGAGTACACCCCTCACATTTCTGCAGATATTTAAATATATCTTCTCATGGGACAAAACTGACAAAATGACACGTTGACACAATGAAAAGTAGTCTGTGTGCAGCTTATATAACAGTGTAAATTTATTCTTCCCTCAAAATAACTCAAGATACAGCCATTAATGTCTAAACCACCGGCAACTAAAGTGAGTACACCCCTACGAGACTACACCCCTAAATGTCCAAATTGAGCATTGCTTGTCACTTTCCCTCCAAAATGTCATGTGACTCATTAGTGTTACTAGGTCTAGGTGTGCATAGGGAGCAGGTGTGTTCAATTTTGTAGTACAGCTTTCACGCTCTCTCATACTGGTCACTGAAAGTTCCAACATGGCACCTCATGGCAAAGAACTCTCTGAGGATCTTAAAAGATGAATTGTTGTGCTACGTGAAGATGGTCAAGGCTACAAGAAGATTGCCAACACCCTGAAACTGAGCTGTAGCACAGTGGCCAAGATCATCCAGCATTTTAAAAGAGCAGGGTCAACTCAGAACAGTTCTTGCATTGGTCGTCCAAAGAAGCTGAGTGCACATGCTCAGTGTCACATCCAAATGCTGTCTTTGAAAGATAGACGCAGGAGTGCTGTCAGCATTGCTGTAGAGATTGAAGAAGTGGGGGGTCAGCCTGTCAGTGCTCAGACCATACGCCGCACACTACATCAAATTGGTCTGCATGGCTGTCATCCCAGAAGGAAGCCTCTTCTGGAGTCTATACACAAGAAAACCCGCAAACATGTCAACAAAGGACATTGATTACTGGAACCATGTCCTATGGTCTGATGAGACCAAGATTAATTTGTTTAGTTCAGATGGTCTCAAGCATGTGTGGCGGCAATCAGGTGAGGAGTACAAAGATAAGTGTGTCATGCCTACAGTCAAGCATGGTGGTGGGAATGCCATGGTCTGGGGCTGCATGAGCGCAGCAGGTGTTGAGGAGTTACATTTCATTGAGGGACACATGAACTCCAATATGTACTGTGAAATAATGAAGCAGAGCATGATCCCTTCCCTCTGGAAACTGGTGTGCAGGGCAGTGTTCCAGTATGATAATGACCCCAAACACACCTCTAAGATGACCACTGCTTTATTGAAGAGGCTGAGGGTAAAGATGATGGACTGGCCCAGCATGTCTCCAGACCTAAACCCAATAGAACATCTTTGGGGCATCCTCAAGTGGAAGGTGGAGGAGCGCAAAGTCTCAAATATCCGCCAGCTCTGTGATGTCGTCATGGAGGAGTGGAAAAGCATTCCAGTGGCAACCTGTGAAGCTCTGGTAAACTCCATGCCCAGGAGAGTTAAGGCAGTTCTGGAAAATAATGGTGGTCACACAAAATATTGACACTTCAGGAACTTTCACTAAAAGGTGTACTCACTTTTGTTGCTGTTGGTTTAGACATTATTGGCTGTATATTGAGTTATTTTGAGGGAAGAATAAATTTACACTGTTACATAAGCTGCACACAGACTACTGTTCATTGTGTCAAAGTGTCATTTTGTCAGTGTTGTCCCCTGAAAAGGCTTAAATATCTGCAGAAATGTGAGGGGTGTATTTACTTTTGTGATACACTGTACACTGTCAAAAAAACAACACTAACTAGTCAGAAGTGATCTTGTAATGAAAACAGTGATTTCAGCATTAAGTAGGATATGCCCCATTAGACAGAAGAACAATGCTGCCTAATAATCATTAGCAGGATATCTAGCACTATCTAAAGAAAATAAGTCATTTTAATCTATGTGAAATCATGGATTTTTATTTAGTGTTTAGTTGAAACCTTTCTTGGAGGGAAGTATATCTATGTTCTCAGGGTCCAGTGATATGGCATGGGCTAGTGGAGGGAGTCTTATATGTAACAAAAACCTTAGACCCTGGAAAGATATGACACAGAGAACATAAGACCATGGGAACTTAGGGCTCTGGCAACACAAAACCCTGCAAAATTAGAACCTTGGGAACATAGGACCCAGAAACTTAGGACTGGGAATATAAGACTGTGAAAACTGAGAACCCTGGTAAGATAGAATGAAACACTTATATAGCACCTTTCTCAAACCCAAGGATGCTTTACAATCAACACACTCCATTTACACACACGAGAAGCGGCAGCCAATTGCACACAGCGTACTCTCAACCGGAAGCAACCATCCACCTGGAGGACTGCATCGAGCACTAGGGGGATCACCCAGGACAGAGTGCCAACTATCACACACACACACACACACACACACACACACACACACACACACACACACACACACACACACACACACACAAAATGAGTATCCAATTCACCAGATCTTCATGTTTTTGGACTGGAAACTCCGCTCAGATGTGGACTCGAACCCAAGACCTCAGCGCTGAGAGGCGAACGTGCTAACCACTAAGCCACTGTGCCACCCCAGATAGGACTCTGAGAAAATAGAACCCTGGGAACATAAGACCAGGGGAGCTTAGTACTTTGGAAAGATATGACCCTGTGAAGATAACCCTAGGAACACATGGATGACTTTTTTTCTTTACACTTGAAAAATATTACAGAATTGATAATATCACAGACTTAAGGTACATAATTTGGAGTAATTCCATTGGTGCTTTTTAATACTGAGGTCAGTCACAGAAGCAGAGTTTTTTAGATCACAATGTTTCTCTTATGTCTACCTCTTCTACCTCCATGTCGATCATGCTTTTTCAGGGGTTCAGAGAGTACTTCATGGGGATTAAGATTAGTAATCTCCACAGTAACCTTGCAATGACTACTTCAAGTGTTAGCACTTCTCTGCTACAATAGGGCTGGACCTGGATCTTTGACATTTCAGATATTTATTCATTGGTTTAATATTTTATTTAAATTTTCAGAGTTTATGTTGCCTAAACATAGTTTGGGAGCGTCAGATTTATGTGCAAAAAAATAAATAAATTATATATGATTACTTCAAGTGTTAGCACTTCTCTGCTACAATAGGGCTGGACCTGGATCTTTGACATTTCAGATATTTATTCATTGGTTTAATATTTGATTTAAATTTTCAGAGTTTATATTGGCTAAACATAGTTTAGGAGCGTCAGATTTATGTGCAAAAAAATAAATAAATTATATATATTTCAGTACCACTGTAGACCACTAAAGGGCAAGGATTACATTGAACGGGAAATCACCAGATGTCACCATGACTTTA
>BRDA01055975.1:0-10946 GCA_036984385.1 Crenuchus spilurus | reverse complement strand
TAAAGCCCGCCTCCGTACTCTGATTGGCCGCCACGTTCCCCGAAGCTTACAGTATTCACATCAGATTGGAGGATTTTGCCGCTTGTCACGTTTAAACGTTTAATCTGATTCCCATTGGGGGGCTCCAAAAACAGACTATTCAATAGTGAAACGTGGACAGAGTTTGGAAGCCAAACAGCGCCCACTAGTGTCAAAATCCGATCAGAAAAGCCGATACCGATCAGTTAAAAAATGCCGTGATCGGCCAGATCCCGATCTTTGAGATCGGATTGGGACATCCCTAATAATAATCTTTATAATAATAATAATAATAATAATAATAATAATAATAAAAATAATAATCATGATCATAATAGTAACAACAACAACAACAACAACAACAACAATAATAATAATAATAATAATAATAATAAAAAACAAAGTATAGACAGGTCTATTTTTGCCTCATACGGCAGTAAATATGTCTGGGAGGCATAAAGCCCCAAGGGCAGCTAAACGCTGTCTACTGATTTCATTTCATACATTTCATTGGCTGCTCAGTCATTGGCTTTTAAGTTCCATAGAGTTTGCAGTCTCCCCAAGGAAGTCTTCAGCAACATTGGCTATATTTTAGTAGAGAAACAATCTCTGTGAGAAGCTTACACTCTATCTGAAATTCAGTGTGAGCAACACAAAATGCAGTAAAATGAATCATGGATCAAATTCAATGCAAAAAATAAACAACTGATTAAATGCTTCATACTACATTTTGTTTTCTCAAGGCAGTCACTCTACATCAGAATGAAGCCAAATAGGATTGTGGTGCATTTCTTTTGTGTAGCACCAAGATGTTTCATGATGTTTCATGCTGGGTTGACGGCTTTTGTTTTGATGATTCAAGCTCATTGTGGTTTGCCCATTTTGTGCCATACTCCCTGCCAGGTTGATTCAGCCTGTCTTTCTCCATTTATCCAATTTACGGCCATAACAGAATGAACATAATTGAAATGATGCCTACAACAACTCAATTATTTTTCCCATCTCTAAGACATTTAAGTCTCAGTACTGTGGTCATGGTATACAAAATAAATGGGAGTTTCTCCCAATTATATCTAAACTTTATTTCAAAAAAATTACACAGTCTAATCTGTCGGCTACACCACCTGTTACCCAGTGAATAATTAAACTTTGCTTCTAATTGCCTTAGCCATGCCACTTACGTGTCAAACATGCTGCACAAGGCTGTGCCAGGCGAATGATTAATGTTGTGGACTGTCCCTAACACAGTGTGCAGTAGGTTTAAATTTAGCAAGTACATTAGCCATTCTATTCCAGTTACAATTTATGAGCTGCTCTTTGACAAGCAGCCAAAAGACAACAGTCTAATGATCATTTGCTTGTTTTTAAAACACTTAGAATTACGCCATGAACCCTCCCCCAGCCTGTCCTTCAGACGACAGGGGTCCTCTCCCCATAGACTACACTTAGAGTAGCATGGGAAGAAGATTAAGAGGAGACAAATTGGGCCTCGTTTTTGACACAGGAAGAGCTTTAAGAGCAATCCTGTGGTTGACCGTAGATGTGCTGTTTATTTGACAGAGCTTGGCTTGCCGAGCTGCATGTGTATTTAGCGGTCCAGGATGTTAAACACAACATTTGAAAGCCGCTGAAACATGTTTGCTTAGTGCCTGGCATATTAACTGCCTCCTCCGATCTATTTAGCACTGCTGCTATTTCAAGCTGGGTAAAAGGTCTGAGACATGAGTGGGCGTCCATGCCAAATCCCTCCCCTCCCAGCAGCCGCGGCTATATTGTTCTTCTGGCAATCAAATTATGTTCCCTTCTCTGTTGCACTGCAGGACACCATGTAAATTCATGAACGTTCCTTTCAGACCCACTGTTTGTCACAGCCTCCTTTGTTTTCTTGTGTCTCCCTCTTTTTATCCAAAGACAAACAAAAGGGGTTGGATCTTGAATATGAGTGCTCAAGCCTGGCCTGTCAGATGAGATGCTAATAGGGCTTTGTGCCAAGCTCCTCCTCAACCATGCATAGGGGCCAAACATGTTGGGCTGATGGAGTGCCTTTGAAGTGAAATCCTTGACATCTAGGCTTTTTCATTCACTCAGAAGCACCTGCGCAGAGTGTTTGATGAGCAATGTAGGGCTTTACCCAGAGATCCTCTTGGAAATGTCAAGGCAGTGTAGCACATCTGTGAACTCTGTAACAGGGCCTCACGTGGCTCCTAAAAGTGACTGAGTACAGAGTACTCTCTACAGAGTAAACTTAGTCAAAAATGTTCTGTAATATACTGTAACTACCAGCACTCAAGGCAGGACAATCTCATCATGGCCTATGGTGTCCTTGCATATGTGTACACACAAGTCTCATATTTAATATGTACTGCAAAACCTAAAGGTACCTTGACTATCCAATGGTGTACTCAATGATCTTACATTTAAGGTGAAACCTCAAGAAACCTTCCCATATAAAATGATTACTGTAGAGCAGGGGTGCACACACTTTTTCAGCCTGCGAGCTACTTATATAATGACTAAGTCAATATGATCTACCTAATATAAAAATGCAAGACATATTTATTTATAAATATACTGACAATTTATGTGTACACTGTATGCTGGTGTACCTTGAATAACTACATGAACCCATATTACACAATACAACTGTGTACATGTTTTGTCATTAGCCTACTTTACTCTGATGACTTGCACTGAATGGAATCAGTCAGGGATGCATAGTCTGGACAGTAGTTGCTGATAGCCAGCCTCAAGCAAACCTCCAAATGATCATCAGTCATAGTGGAACGATACTTGGACTTAATGATCTTCACGTGTGAAAAGGCTGACGGCGAATAATGCAGTCAAGGCAAACACACTTAAAAATGACAGTAAAAAAAAGTCCTCCTCCACTCCGTATGGAAATGGTCAGTTTTAGGCTTCTTACTTGGTCCGGCTCCTTTACTAATTTTTAAACTCTTTCTCCAGTTCAAAGGAAATAAATTGGAGGCTAACTGGGCAACTCCAAGCTAGATAGAGTTTTGCAGCACTTAAGCAGAAATTCTGAATTATTTTGACAGTAGTTACACTTGGATGTAAATGGATGGCTTATCACAGACTGGTAGCCGCACGCACACAGACTCAAATGTTAATGTTAATGTTTTAATATAAAACCTCTGATATTAAAATACGTCTAGCTGACAAAACACAGGCAGAACAAACATACATGTTAATAACTTAGAGTGACAGGTGAACACGGACTGCTGGCCAACCGGTTAACAAGTCCAGATGCTGTTTCATGAAGCGATAGTGGAGAAGGCCAATCACATGTTAGCAAAAAATGGCAGAGCCAATCGAATGAGCTTGTGGGCGGTTCAAAGTGAATCAGGATTCAGATTGAGAGGTTTGGAATTCCTGCTGCGTCCTAGTGCTCGACTGGTCTCCCTGTATGTCAATCAAGTGAGATGTTTTATAGCAAGGGCGGATGATAGGCTGATGTCTATTTTTTTAAATGCCATTCGATCTACCCACACTACCTTTGAGATCGACTGGTAGATCATGATTGACGTATTGTGCACCCCTGCTTTTATGAAACATGACTAAAATTCTATTAAATCTAATATATTTTCATTTTTTAAAAATATATACATATTTTGGAGTATATTTTTACATAATGTTGAGTCTCCAGCCTAAATTTCTATCCATCTGACATTGACAATCATGCCTTGTACCTTGCAATCCTATGCCATTTTCCCATTTTTATATCTTGCTTTTTTATGACAAATTGTTCTCCTCCATACATTTTCTCCATACTCCATTTCCCAATGTTCTTTCATCAAAGGGGGTCTCTAGCTTAAGTAGAATTTGAGCAGTTGAAAACACTTTACGCTTGTGCAACACGATTTCAGTAACTCACTACGGGGCACTCGAATGCTGGCGCCATGCTGGGAGCAGCCAATAAAAAATGAAAGATTTGCATATGGGAGCTTATGTGAATATCGTTTATGGAATCAGTGTTGCTACGCAGCTTGTTTCTGATAAACATCATCTGTTAGCCACTGCTAGCAAGGCAATATAATGAATCACATCGACAATTTAATCAAAGTTAGCAGTAAGATAACATCTAACATCTTACCTCAGTAAAAAGTTTATTTCCTTTATTCATGACTGGAATGGATTGTATTTAAGTTCCTTTGGTCACCAAAGTAAAGGCAACGGAATACCATTAAGTAAGTATCCCAACAGGGGATGCATTTCATGATGGGGGTGGGGAATTCGGCACAACACCGGATTATGCTTTTTTAGAATTTCATTGATGTAGTGCATTTGTGGTTGAATTAATTGAGAGAGTAGGTTTGTGTGTAGTTTCACTGACGAGTGGGATGCTGCCCATACAGAATTTATTGTGTCCCACCTGACTTTCTATTCTATAGACCCCACTGTTCTTGACATTGACTGGGATTGCCAAAATTCTTTAAAGCTTGCCCAATGTAGAAACAATTGCTACAAAATGAAAATATTTGTATTTTGAATTGTCTCTATTGACAGATCACTTTTGGCATGAAGGGGCTAATTTGTTATTGCAGTGGTGCCCATAACATCCTAGTTATGCCACTGATAAGGCTCTTACACTGTCAAGATCTCTCACATCATCACGTCAACACACCACAACCGTGGAGCATTTTAGCTTGGACTGAATGGCTCTCAAGATCACTAGAGGCTCATGCAGTAGCCTCTTCAAGAGCCAGGCATTTGCCTTCCTGACAAACGTTTTCCTCTTTGCTCTTTTCACGTTGACTACAATAAGGGACCTCAAAGTTTTGCGGATGACTGGCATATACATAACCCTGCATCAGTGACATTTGGCTGAATGGACTATGAATAGCAATGCTCCAGGGCCTGTAATACATTAGAGGTGCTCTTTGTTTCTTTGCCTGGGAGCAGAAGAGTCTTGCTGCTTGTGTGGCGTGTGGGGGATATGGCTCCATCCAGGGAAGCTCTGCATTTTAAACCCTGCACCTACTAGCTGATCTAGTGAATGCCTTCCAGCAAGGTCTTCTACCATTTGTCCTCTTCCACCATCTAAATTAAGACATGTGGAATTTGATGGATGGGATGGTTTTTGAGAAATCCAAAGGTTAATGACATACATTATGCAAGGTACCGAGTCTTCCCTGCTCCTGCAGTAGCTACTTTCTTCAGGGGAGCTTTATGGCAAAAGTCCAGCATGTGGTCAAGTTGCATCTTTGGTTAAATTGAAAACAAATGGCTTGTAGGAGAAACAGATGAACATTGGTGCGATAGAGGTGTGAAGAATGAACATGTATCCACCCCTGCAGAGTTAGAGTACATGGCTTTGTCATACTGCACATTCTTTTGAGTTTTGTGAAAATCTGTCCAGAAGAAGACAACAAGTTGTGACATTTCATTTGTCCATATCCACCTACACCACACAGATGGTATTTTAATGAGAGTCCAGCGAGAGTAGTCTCAGACTGTCTAAAAGTGTGCTGTAAGCATGCTGTGGGGAATCTGTTTCAGGGAAATCACAACTCTCTGAGCACCAACAACAGCCTAGTTAATCACATACGAAATGAGGATCAGGTGTTTTTCTAACTTCTGGTCCTTGTCAAGTTCCAGAAAGGATATCCTGCAATTCCGCGAAAATGATTGCCTCTAAGTATGAAAATATTTGTCCAACTGAAAGAGGAGAGAGACAAAGTAGCAAATGTAATAGAAGAAGCTTTGTAATGGTAGAATGAGTGGCTAGAATTGTAGAGGGAAGCATCCACAAAAAAAAACATCCATGGGGATTGAAAAAGGAGGCATTGTGCATTTACACTGATGGAACATTTGCTTGACCCATTGCTGAGCATCATCCACATTTCTGTCAGAGTTAACTGGTGGCTGCTTCTTCCATCATGGTTCACTGCATTAGGGCCAAGTGTGGGCAAGCAGAATGGATTATATGAATATCAGGGATAATACGCCCTTGGGGTTTACACTGGCAATCCAGTCCATCATGTAGAACGAATGCCAGTATCCGTTACCAGCTGAGACGCTGTGCAGTTTACAGACCCCTGAGTGGCATACACGGACTCAGATCAATTATTCGATAGTGTTTACATTCCACCCAGCCGTGATTTAATTCCTTTCCCGCCATCTGCACTTGGCCAGTTCAAACAAACAGGCCTCTGCATGTCCTTAGCTATCGCTGTTTTGTGCTTCCATTTTCCACATGGTTGCAGTTGGTCAACATGCAGGCAGTTGGAGTTTGGGTTGCCCTCTCCATCCCGCACAGTTTGAGGCCATGAGGTCTGATCAGTCCAGTCAGCCAGTTTACTCTGAAACAGACAGGCTCCATTTGTCACGACTGCACAGGACCAACAGGACTAGCAGCCTCCATAAGAGAGCTACTCATTCACAGCCACTTTTGCTAAAGCTCTGCTGCCAAACCCTGCATACAATGACAGACTTCAAGTCCTCTTAGCTACATTGCTGTGAATGTTGGCTATAAAGTAAGCTTCAGTGTGTGAAATTGAAGTTCTTGTGTTAGATTTCAAAATGGAAATACTAATAACTTTACATACCTTGTATGTCAAATACCACAGATTTAATTTACAAGAAAAGATCTTTATTTCATAGCAGTTGTTGAATATACCTTGTTAATCGGATAGAAAGTGCATTGCATGGGTGCAGCCGTGTCATGCTGTAAGTGAGAGAAAGGTCACTGGTTCAATTCCCTGGCAGGACATGACTGAAGTGCCCTTGAGCAAGGCACCTAACCACAAACTGCTCCTTGGACACCATGGATAGGGGCTGTCCACCACCTCAGGCACTTGTGCTCACTATCCCATAGTGTGTTCACTAGTGTGTGTATATATGTGCTATACTGCATGGATGGGTCAAATTCATCTGTGGGGAATGATTGTGCTCTTTCACAGTTTAATTCATACAGCACTTTTCTCCAGCCCAGTGTATTTAATAGCAATCAACACACACACATACAGATATTTCAAAGGAAAATCTGTATTAAGTCTGTATTACATTTTTTTAATTTAATTAAACTTTTTGCACAAGAAAATGCTCATTTTATTGTCTGTGATGTGCATTTCACTAGGTATAAGATACTGCCATGACTGTATATAAATTTAGCCAAAATTGTATATTACTATATATAAATTTAGACAAAAATAGCCAAAATAGCGAATACTTATTTATTTATTTTTATTTGAGACCCAAGTAGAAGTATGCTGCCCTGTGCACAGCATGTGAATGGTATGACATAATCTGATTGCCATGTTGAGCCATAAGGTAGCCGGATCAAGTCTACTTATAATTGCTGAGACCATGGGAAATAGATCAGGCAAAATCAAGGAAAGCCGTGAGGAAACATAATTTTATCAGACTACTGAGATACAGCAACTGCTGCATACAAGCAACCAGAGCTGAATGGATGAATTTCAAGGTCTTCTATAAGCTGGTGTGGATCAAAATGGAACCTATGCAAAAATAGAACCGTGTGCCTATTATTCATATAAGTATTTGTATCTGTTTAGAACTCATTACCAGTAAATAATAATGTATTAAAATTAGCTCCATGTTCTTATTGTCTGATTGCTGTTCATTTTTAAAGAGAGCGCACTGGTGAGACCTTGTGTTCTATCCCACTTTTATCTCTAGAAAGATGGATCAAAAACAAGCTTATATGGTGGAGTGGAACATACAGTGGTAACCCTACTTACGAGCATCCCTACTAACGAGTATTCCAGGTAACGAGTCGAGATCTCGGAATATTTTTGGTCCAGGTAACGACTAAAATTCCAGCTAACGAGTAGCGTACATTTCTTCAAGTATGCCAACCACTAGGGGCGCTGCGGTCGAAGCATCCCCTAGATGCTAGCGTAGAAGAAGAGGTCAGTCAATACGTTTGACCGCTGTCCAGTGAAAGTGAAAGTGCTAGTGAAAGTGACACAAAGACAGCAAAAGGTAGTGAACAAGAAAGTTAGATACATTTTACTTTTACTTTTCATATGATAAGTGTAACCATGCCATACACGTACGCCCGTCCTCCTGTCCTCCTTAGCCACCAGCCTACACGAGCACCGTCGTCGTCTCGTTTATGTTTTAAAAACCCATATAAACACATTATTTAGCATATTAAAGTATACTGTATATTGGCCAGCTGACACGGATTAATCAGTTTTACATGTATTCTTATGGGGAAAATGCATCCAGCTAACGAGCAAACCAGCTAACGAGCTCGGCTCCTGCACGGATTAAACCCATAAGTAGGGGTACCACTGTATATTAACACAACACATCAAACAGAATGTGAGGTCTCTTCACTCTTTACTCAAACTCAAAAGTGATGACAAGAAAAGCTAGACCCTCATCCTAGTAAATACTTGGTTGAAAGCAGTAGGCAGTATGTAAATTGAGAAATTTACAGAATGACTGATTAACAGATTGAGCAAAAACAGAAAAAAAAATACTTTTTTAATAAATTGTAATTAAGTTTTGGCTGAATCACTCTTTGACACATAAGAAATAACAAGTGCAATTGCTCTGTTTTTTGAACTTATGTGTTGATATTCTACATGGACTGCTGCTTGACCATTTTCCAAGGTCGTGGCATATTTGGCAAATCATGAGGGCTGAGCAGTCTGGTGGATCTTTCTGCTTTAATGATGTCGAGTGGGGCATAATTTAGGGAGCATATACTGCCCTCTGGCTCCATTTCAGGTCACATGGTGTCATTCATTTGGGATCTCAGCCAAGTGGCTGTGATTTTGCTTTATTTCATGGATGTGTGTACCAAAGCATTAAGGATGACTTTAAAAGTATTCACTGAGGCCAACAGTTCTTTTGTCCCAGACCAGACTCGACATTATTTCCTGTGCTGAGCTTAGGTTGAGTTATGGTATCCAGAGTCTTCCTGTAATTCTACTCCTTGTACATAACCTCAATTGACATGCTGTTCAGTAAGAGCCACAATTTCTTGGACAACTCTTGAAAGCTAAGCACACTCATTCTTTCCCAATCTCACCAAGCCCATTTTCTGCAACGCTTAAGAACATTTGTGTACTGATAAACCGGCACTTTTTATGGTCCACTGCTGTACTTTAAACTTCTGTGCTTTGATATCAAACCACATGCCAACTCTAATATAAGGGGAAGGAGAAATGAAAAGGTTATAATGCCAAGGTAGTGTTCTCTTCAGGCCTGAGTTGCTTTAGCTAACATTTACAAAACACATCTTCTGACAAAAAGCATTTACTTGAAATTGTAGATCATTTTTAATCATGAGGTCCTTTGAAACATTGTGATCTTTTATCGTTTAGCCACGGCACTTGAATGTGAATGTAATGCGCTTTCCTGTAAATCTCCTGGCACAGCCTGGCTCTTGTTATATCAGCGCTGTTGTTTATCACTCCTCACTGCTGATGAATGACACCCAATTAACTCAGCAGAGCAAAACACTTTGTCTCTTTGATCATTTCAGAGATAACTATTTGTGGGGCTTTGCTAACCAAATCTCCTGCATCGCTGTGACAATATTTTGGCCAAATTCTTTTCCTTTTTTGACCCAGAGGAAAATGTTATTGCAGAAATGTTGCTCTTTGGTGGCTCAGGAAGCTTAATAGAGAAAAATACTCATTTAAGGATTTAAGGAGACTTTATTGTCATTCACATCACATGTAGTACATGAGATGGGATGAAATTACATTCCCAAGGTCCCAGTTTCACCCAGTGTAGTAGCTTGATATAAATATAAGAAGTCTTTATGAGTATATGCAGATATACAGACATAATATAGACTATACAATGTAAATAATAATTTGAGTGATTGCCCATCGGTCCGGTCCAAGGCTGATGGAAGACTGATTACTATTGCCTGCATGATGCTTCCCTGGATCAGCTGCCCACCAACAACCAACTACTGTGGCCTGCTCCAGATGCCCTACTCTACTGCCCACATTGGAGTTCATATGGACTTTCTGGCCGTTATCATTGCTTCCACTGTCATCATCATCCCTGTCCCACTACTGTCACCATATCAGTTCACCTGAACTTTACAACAAGATCATATGATTATGATTTATCACACACTTAGAATTAGCAGACCAGAGGAGGATGGGTCCCCCATGTAAGTCTGGTTCCTCCCAAGGTTTCTTCCTCCAGCTCTGAGGGAGTTTTTCCCTTGTCACTGTCGCCGTTGGCTTGCTCACCGGGGATTAGGGATTAATGATTTGATGTCTGTTATTACTAACACTGTAAAGCTGCTTTGTGACATCAGTTGTAAAAAGCGCTTTATAAATAAATTTGATTTGATTTGATAAATATAGACTAACACTATGCAGAGCAGTTTATTATATCAGCATTAACTTAGACTGTGCAATGTCCAGAGTATTGAACACGGCATGGGGAGATTAGCAGCAATTTATATGAATGAGTGGATAAAGAATAAATAATAATAATAAGAAGAATAATAAATAATAATTATTCAGAGCATCAAAAGGCTCTTAGAAGGCTCTTAGTCCTGGAGGAGAAATGTTTGAGTTCATATTGAGACTCATGTCTTTAGCCATCATAGCAAATCTGACCCCAATGTGAGACTCTATTGAGATTTGCACTAAAACTCAAGAAGATATGATATTACTGAGGTTTACCTAAGCACCTCCTTTCTAGAAGACATTTCCTGTTTGATTTTTTCCCTTTCCATAATGTCCATTCTGGTAGCTGAATGTGGAACTTGGTGGAGCTGCGCTTTAAGGCATATAGGTAGATGACTTCTTTGTTGCATGATACACCCCTGACTTCCAAGAAGTATATTTTCTTTAAAGTCCATACATGACATATATATATATATATATATATATATATAAACCGGATTCCAAAAAAGTTGGGACACTAAACAAATTGTGAATAAAAACTGAATGCAATGATGT
>BRDA01055969.1:0-23094 GCA_036984385.1 Crenuchus spilurus | reverse complement strand
GTCTTCATTTCTTGAGACATGCCTCAAGATGTCTTAAGACATCTTTATAATGTGTCTTTAGACATGTCTTAAGACATCCCAAGACATGGTGATGGTTCTGTATGAACCAGGGCAAACCATAATCAAGGTTCCATTTTATTTAAATTGTGATTTACTTTTCCTTTTCTTTATGTGTTTCCATTATTTTGTTCATCCTAAATATTGCCGGCCTTAGACACCATTACTGTGGTTCCAAGCCTTACATTTTGCTTTATGATGTTTTGTGATTGACTCCGTGGGAAGCAATCTGGTCAGTAGCCTATATCAGTCAGCTGAGACTTAAGCAAAACCCAGAAAGCACCAGGTGCTCTGATCCTAGAGCAAGAGAAACTCATTGCCCAAATAAAGGAGCTGGGGTATGACCAGACATCATCCCAGACAACACAGTGGAGGTAATGAAAACAGCCTACAGGAAGACGCCCACTGAGATGGTCGTACCCTGTTCAGAACCTGCTCTCAACACTTCAGTAAGCCAGACATATAATGTCAGTAATCAACCCCTAGAGGAGGGCTGCTCTCCTTTCTCAGTTTAGCCACAATACATAAAGTGTTGATCTAGCCTGGGCAATCTTAAAGGAATAGAATAAAAAATCTAGATGGCAGTTTTACTTTCATTAAAGCTTTCCCTTATCTATAGTATACAAAAGTTTGGACACCCCAGGTCAAATAACAATTTTGTGGATTTTCTTAGTAAAATGTATACAGTGTACAATATCATATGCATGTAAATGTATTTTATACCTTTTTTAATGTGTAAATTATGAATTTAACACATTTGGGAAAACAAAATACAACATTTAATGTTCCATAACATTTTAATAATATATTAACAGTAATTTACACCCATCAGCCATAACATTAAGATTATGGCTAACATTAAAATTGATATTAAGGCTAATAATGCTTTTGTTACTCTGTCACAGAAACAGATCCACCAAGGCACGGATACTACAATGCTTCTGAAGATGCCCTGTTGTACCTGGCACCAAGGTGTTAGCAGCAGATCCTTTAAGTCCTGTTAGTTGTGAGGTGGAGCAGCAGATTGAACCTGTAGTTCTAGCATATCCTGCATCCTTATGGTTTAAGGTCAAAAGAATTTGGAGGACACTGTTGGTAGGTTGACGTTGTTTCTTAAGCATCCAACACACATTCTATGAGAGTCAAATGTTCACTTACTGACTAATATATCCCAGATTTTGTCATGCACCATTAGTGATTCTTTTGTGAGAGGTATGGATGTTGTAGATGATTGATGTGCAGTAAAATTCCCTGTTAAAGTTGTGTTAACTTATTTTCACCAAAACATCATAATAAAACCAGGGGGTTCAAATATAATATAACCAGGAGTATCTGATATAATGTAACCAGGGGTATCCAATATAATATGAACATAAAATATAGCCAGGGGGAGAATCTTTTTGGATAAGGTTGTATATGGGATCTTTATGGTGTAATATATTAACTACAGATTCTTAATTCATTCTTTCAGGGAAAACTAGTCTCTTTCTGGAAAAAAATTAAATTATACAGATTTACAGGTTAATGTACAAAACAGTTTGACAAAAGAATTCATGACAGTGTCTTCAAAAATATTCATTTCTCAAATATATTAACAGGCAGAAATTAACAGCTGCCCAGTGGCTTGAATTGTAAATGTTTTTGAAGTTTTCACTTATTTGCTAAGGTCAGATTAGGCTAAAAACACTGGAGTGTCCTTTTAAGGCCCTGAAAGGGCGCAGGCATTGTAATCCCTTTCCTCCTGAGAATTGGCGAATGGGACTGTGGGTCATGAAAACATACAGCCACAAGACAAATACAGACAAGATTAACAACAAAGGCCAGGATAGGTCTCAAGATAGCTCTGTAAACAAAAGCTGCATGTAGATATACACAGGACTGATGGAGAGGGTGCAGAGGTCACTTTGTAGATACCAGGACTGCTTTTTTAATCGACAGGATGTAGTAATCCAATTATTCTAATGGCTAAAAGAGGTCTGCAGCAGTGTAAAAGAAATGCATCACTGGCACATGTCCAGCACTTGTCTTGAATTTGATGTCAGCAGTTAATCTCTGCTCATACCGGGTATGGGCTAAATCTAACTTCTCTGCGTTTAGAAAAAGCTATTTTAACTAAAACTGAAGAGATGACTGGGGCTGTTTGACAAAAATAATATGGACCAATGAAAACCCAAGCAAGTGCTATTAAATCACTGAGAAAACACCCTCCTTGTTTCATAAAGTAACACTAAAGTATATACAATATATTTACAAAGGGTCTATATTATGCCCAGCAGAGGGAGACAAAATATTTTTGAACAAAGCAATAAAGGACTCAGAGGAAATGGATATATACACACACAGCTTTGGCAGCTTTAAAATACTAGATATGAACAGTATGTGGTAGTAGAAGTTTGACTAAAGGTAAAGTGAGACCTGACCTGAAATGAATATTTCACATTGTTTCTTTAGGAAAGATTTTGCTTGCCACATTTGCCCTTAATATTTGTGACAAGTTGTGGCTCTTCTTCTGCAATGATGTATAATTTTGGTACTACTCCACTGTAAAACCAAGGCAAACCAAGAGACTGATTGTGTACAGCGAGCTAAAAAAACAAGGTAGTTCATTCAGTCTTGTCTCATTTCAGAAGTTACTGGTTTTGTGGCAGGAAAAGTGCTGGCTTTTATTTAAAACAAGTTCCCTTTTACTTTCATAGTAATGGGTCTTTGTGTCTGGGAAATTAAAGTTAATGGTTACTCAGCATTATTGATTGCATCATTGGTGTGGACAACTTTATAATCCAGTGGCACACATAGGTTGTACAGTATTATGTTGAGCATCATTCCAGCTCCTTTCACTGAATTAAATCAAACCACTCAACAGTTTGGTTCATACAGGTAAATGGTTGAATAAATGCATATTGTATATAAAAAAATATATTGTAGAAGACAAAAACAGTGAGCATCAAAAAAGAGCAAGAAGCTGAACAATATACATTTAAAAATCATAATGATCAGATTCTTCCACTCAGAATGTCTAGGCTAAGTGAGACATGACCATTCTTGCTAGGATTGGCCCAAAATCATTATGCTATACCAAACATATCAGAATGTTAAGAAGTTATTCATCTGGTTATTCACCTGCTAAAGGAACCATAAAGAGCATCCTGAGCAGCTGCATTACTGTCTGGTTTTGGAATTACACTGCATTTGATTGCAAGAATTTCCTAGTGAGGATGGCTGAGAGATCATCTCTCCCATCTCTCACAGACAGTTACAACAAGCACTGCATCCAGAAAGCTCTCAGAATTGTGGAGGACCCATTGCATCCATCACATGGACTCTTCACCCTGCTGCCTTTTGGAAGAAGATATCGTAGCATTCTGTCCCTCACTGCAAGACTGTCCAACAGTTTCATGCCTCAGGCTGTCAGACACCTAAACACACACAGTCTGACTCTCAGGGACTAAATATCACTGCACATTTGCATAGCACTGTATTTGTTTACACAATCATCGCAACATTTGCACATTTGCATATTGTACTATAAAACTGCTGCTGTAAACTCTGAAATCTGCTGCTTTAAACGTACTGTAGGCTGGAATCTTGCTTCCCACAAGATATCACTCAGTATCATGTAATGACCAACATTTATCCTTCATCCTGTAATTTGTCTTAGTCTATTTACACAAGCAGCGTTTTGTATTTTGTATTTATTAGGGCTTGTAGTTATTGTGTTTATTGTCTTTTTTTCTTGCATTCATGTTCTGTATTACACCTGGTGCTGGAGGAATGTAAAAATTACAATAAAATGTTTTAATTTCAGTATGTATTGTACTGTATATAGCTGAAATGACAATAAAAACCTATTGAGTCTCTTCAGTCATGGTGACGTAAGATGGATGGATAAAACTAGAGGAGTCATGAACAAACCATTAAGGAATCTGAAAACCTTAACAGAATACAGAAACACTCTTCGTGTGTTGGCAAAGAATCAGGATCACCTTGAAAGCACTTGATGATATTTTTTAAAAGAAGAAATCACAGTATGCTTTACAATAATCAGATATGAAAAATGCTCTTCAAATGACTAGGATAGAAAATAAATATAACCAATCAATAATAAATGTTACAACTAAATGGAGTAGAAGATTGATTGTAAGACTAGACTAATTATATTTCAAAATGTATGTTCCCAGGAACAAAGCCTGAGGAATTACTGGAATCAATGCAGAGTTACTTCAACTGGCAGATCAGTTAATAGTGCTACAAAACAGAGGTGTTCAGAGAAACAATATCAACCTTACTTAAATGTACAATATATTTAATCATGTTCTCTTACGGTATACTGTACTCCAAACTGGTATTTGGACTGGACTGACATTGGGCTAGACATGAATAGGGCTTTAACTATTACATTTTTTTATTACAAACTACAAACTTTTTATTACAAAAATTGATTACTATTACAAACTATTACATACAGATTGTTCAGCAACCATGTTTGTATGGTTATTCACGTATGTGCCTTCAGATTATAAGTTCCTAACTAGTACTTGAGTGCTTTAACCACCTGGTCTACCTTTCAGTGGTACATCAACAAAAGGACAGACATTGTCATAGCAAAATGAGCACCACAGAGCAGTATTTTTTTCCCTTTGGCTATTAGAAAGGCACACAAGTGTAATGGCACATTGCATTGTAATCACCAGTAAAAGCAACTACCATATTTTATATTATTTAATTTTGAACAAGTTTCTGAACTTGTAGAGCCATGTTTTTCAATTCCAGAATTTACACTAATCGAAACTTGGGTTACTTATTAGTTATTATTAAGAGCTACATACAAATACATAGGTTATTTCTGTTTTTACATGATTGGCATTTAAGAAATAATACACACGAGGGTTGTGCTATAACATTATATATTGGCACTGCTGTGCTGTGTCCTTGGCAGCGAGGTAAAGTAGTTATTCTATCAGACTCTCTGCTGCTAAAACATCATCAAACTGTGCCCTAACAGTCCAAAAACATCATTTGTCAATAACTTTATTATACAGACAATTAACACAGATATACTGATGTTGAAGATGTTTGTTGGAGTAAACTGTGAGTCTTTCATTAAACACTCACAGCTGATCAGAGGTTCATTCATATATCTGTTAAATTCTTAACTCAATTAAGCTTCTGGTAGAAGCTAATTAATTTCATTTGTGTTGATTGGACTTCTTTGTTTTTCAGCTCAGCTGTAAATACATTAAAAGTTATATTACTTTACTGTATTGACTTAGCAGTTGGTTATATTTTACTGTATATATCCTGGGGTTGTTGCTAGTTTACATGTATGTGGCGGAGTAATACTTAAAGTGCTTGAGTCAGTGTGGCTTTATTATCAGTATCAGCACTCTTTGAACATCTTTCAGCCAATCAGCTTGTGGGGTTGGAAATAAGTGTAGTATAACTAAATTTATAGTATTTTTAAATTATACTGAAATTTCATAAGTGATGAGTCAAAAAACCACAATACAACACATATGAATACATATCATTCATAAAGGGATATATGTTCAGGTGGTAAATTATATTAAAACTACAAAAGTTTACAATAATGTGGAAAAATGCACATTTTTAAACATGACCTACGAAAATAGACAAATGGTTCCTCTTGAAAAAAGACTGAATTATTAGACTGTTTTCAGGGGGTTGTACAAATATAAATATCTGAACGTAATGGAGATGTACTGGATGTTAAAGCAGTTATCACACATATGAGTAGGTGTTGTGCTGTAACTTTGAGCTCTGGCCTGTAGACAGGGGGACGCTTTTGCTGTAACACCAGAGCAGAGCCTCCTCTAATACACATTTCAGCTCGTTTTCACCGCTCAAACAGGAAGAATTCAGAGCTATGTCTGATTAAAGCAAATAAACAGAAGAGGGGACGATATAAACTTCTGAACCGGAAGCAGATATTTACCTTAAACGAACATATTTGTGTTTATTCTGATATTACAAACTGAAAGTACACATATGTAGTGACTTTATTCTACTTCCGCGTACTGTATATGTGTGTGTCGCTCTCTCTGTGTATGTGTGTTTTTTTCCACCGCAACTTTCGAGCAGTGAATCTTAGCAGTCGTCTGTCAGTGTTTCTGCTGTTTTTAAGGTAAGTTTTTAGAAGCTTTGTGCTTTACATTGTGAGACTTAGTATCACATAAGTTGATGTTTTTTTGCTGTGTTTACAGCTGTGCTGTCTGTCTGAATGCTTTGCTTTGCTTTGGTTTGCTTTGCTTTGCACGGTTAGCTGAAGCGGTTAGCCCCTGACGTGATAACAGTACTGTAGCCTCTGTAAAGCTTCTCCACGACCATCTCATCTGTAAAGTCTGTTTGTACAGCTGTACAACCCTATAGTCTACACGTTTGAGTTGAATATCACACTGTTCAAGTGTGTCTGTGTTATGTACAAAGTGAAGAGGCTCTACATGTAAGCTGTTGGGCAGAACATGGTGAGAAAGCTCTTATCTTTATGTTTTAATCATATGTGACTTGAACAAGGCCTCAGTGTTGATCTGTCTGGACATGTAGATTTTTGTTCATATTCAGTGACGTACATCATAAGATGTGGCCTAATGACATATCAGTGTAATAAAAAAACTGCTTATTTTTTGTTTGTCTGAATAATGATTCACCTCCGGCTATAAGATCTAATATCAGTGCAGGGAGAACACAAAACAGGCAGGTTCTGGCCCACAATGGCAATCTAAAGGTCCTACACTGGAACATTACAGCTTTAGTATTTGTTAATTTTGCTTTGCGAAACTAAGAAGTAAGTGTTCAGGAGGTGCTCCTGGAACATTAGGGTGGATTGTAGTTCAAGCGTATGAACTGGGGACCTTGTCACTTCCTTTTCCTGTATTTACACTACTTTTCTTCTGTCTTGTCTGTCTTTCTTCCTCCACCCTCTGTCACACTTTGGAAACAAGTCTTGTCTTGTCTTGTCAGCTTTAAATGTACCTGTTCCTTCCACACAACCTTCAAGCTGTCTCTCCTTTGATTTCTTCTATACATTCTGTCACTTTTTTTTCTTGTTTTTCATGTTTTTTTTGACTGCTGGTCTTGCACTCATCTGCATGGGTTATGTTCCTATAGGTGTGTGAAGTGTGAAACAAATTGTTCTGTCTTTAATATATATGAGGTAGTAGATCCTGTTTAGTGCCAACACGTGATTTTCATAGTTTAAAGCCTATGTGATTCCTTCAGAAGTGTCTCTTCTACAGTCCCAGTCCCTTTGTCCTGTATGTTCGTATTCATATTAACAACTGAAGTTGATGTTTGTATCCCAATATTATATGCTCTGGTACATTTTCAGACAGTTCTCTCTCACATATTTCGTGTTATTCCTTGAGAAATGTACTGTATGTGTAACATTTTGCATTTGATAGTATTGATTCCTACAAATGATAAATGTTCACTTAACTGTAGTGTTGTAGTAATCCAGAGGTGAGCTCAGTTCCTTGTAACTATCTTTGACATTTAAGTTCCTGGTGTAAAATGTGGAGATCAAGCCTTCCTTAGTTCTGCAGAATTCTTTAAATTCATATATACTGCCTGTTGTTTTGTCATGTGACTCTACGAATGGCCTAATGTGATGCAATCTCTCTCTCTCTCTCTCTCTCTCTCTCTCTCTTATTTCAGGTCTATTTATACTATGTGCTCTTAATCTTGGCCAGAAAAGCAAGTGTTGTTGCTCTGTCATTCTTGGTAGATGTAGTTGATACTTGTATTGTTTACAGAATTTTCATGAAGCACCCAGGTTGTAGAATAAAAATGAGAAACATGGGTAAACTGGAGAAATATTTAGTTTGATGAGTAAATGGACCCTGTCTTCTTTCCCAACCACAAGTTGGTCCATAATCTTTCTTTATTTTGTAGTTATTAACAAACAAATGTGTCATCTATTAGTTACAACTGTATTAAATGAAAAATAGATTTGGCAGTCATTTAAAATAGCTTATTAATAACCTACACTATTTGTGTATGATTGATTAATTAAAGGTGCACTTATTCAATCAAATTACTTGTAGAAGATGGTGTTTTAGCCAATAATGAAACAATTCTTTAATCTGCATTGATTCATTGACTAAATAGCTAATGATCGATGCATCAGTGTGAAGCATGAACATGCACATGCATTTATTTTCACACCAGTTCCAGCTTTATCCACATGATTCCTCTCTGGATACTCCATATGGCTGTGTACTGCTGGCTGTTTGCTAATATGTAATCAAATTTTAATTTTGTTTGAATTTGTGAGTTAATAGAAATGTAACATTGTGTAGAATTTTACAGGATTGTTTTGCGATTAAACTTTGATTTACACCTGTATTGCACACCAGTGGTTCAGTATTAGCCTGACTAGCTAAGACGTGATCATGTGAAGAGTTTTTTTCAGCCAAACTGTTTAAGATAGAGTTTCACATGTAAGCTATTAGATCATTCAGATGGAACTAGGGATGCACCAAAATGAAAACTTTGAATGAAACTGAACAAATTGAGATACTTGGCTGATTACTGAACACATAAAAAAAAACATGAAAATGTCTAAAATTAATTATGTAAGTTGCATGAATGTTTTGTGTGTTTAATATGAGTGTTATTAGCTACAGACACTGAAACACTTCATATTTATTCTGGTAATTGTGAGACAGTCCCTAACATTGCAGCCACCAGAGCACAAATGCAACACATGCTAACAGACTTGGCACAAGCCATCACAAACTCGGCACAAGCCAACACAAACTCAGCACATTTAACAAACACAAGCTAATACAAACAAAAAGCTAAGCTTCATCATAATAAGTGCAGTTTAATAAAGGTTGTGGTTGTAGTTTTTTGTTTTCTTCCATTTCACCACCTAACTGTGATAGTGAGTCTGTGTTTTGTTAACTTTTGAGAAAATGCACAATTCTGAATGTCCAAAAACGAGACTGTGTCATCACAAACCTCTGTGTTTGATATAAATTATTTGGTTGAACATTGAAAGCGTTTGTCATTTTCTGACATTATTTCAGTTGCTGAATATTTGGTGCTTCTCTAAATGGAGCAATTGTGACATCTTGCAGCTTTTGCAGTAGTATACTATGTGAGGCGAGTTTTCTTTAGTTAATTAGTATGGATGCACTAATAAAAAAATGTTTACAACCAGTTCGATTTTCTTTTATTTACAGCCCAGGTTTTGGCCCATTTTTATTAACCCATTCATACTGTGGGCTTAATGAGCATTCGAGAAACACTGATGCATTTTCATTACTTTCTACTTGACAAAAATGATAATTCATAAAAATCATCTGCCTATTTAAGTGACATTATTCAAATAAAGTGTAGCCTGCTATTTAGTACTGTGTCATACATAATTTTGCTATGACACATGATGTGCGCATTTACATGCCTTATATTATATTATTCATAATGCTGCATCAAACATCTGCCATAATATAAAGAATACATTGGAGGGTTGCGTATATTTTAAGCAAAAATCTGCCCATCTTAATCAGTTTTGGTCAAATATTGTTACCAAAACAACAAACAAGTAATGGAGGTGTAATGGTTGTGTTTTTGTATAGATGTCATTAGATATTTAAAGCTAATAGTTGTTCTAATTATTGGACTGCCTACTGTAGGCCTATTGTTGGCATGTATACATAGCTGTTGATGCTGAGCATATAGGGATGACCTATGTAATCTTCATCTTTCTGCTGTCAGCATTGCAGCACATGTAGAACTGGTGTAGAAGTCCTTCTGTACAGTCACCTGAGCAGCTAGGGTGGAGTAAGCATTACCAGCCAAGTGCACAAACAGTCCATTATTTTGAAGTAGATGGCTCATGGTACTCCATAGACTGTGTACAACAAGTGCAGCCTGTCTCCAGCTGGGGTGGGGGTGTGGCTTGGCAGGTGGTCGCTGTGGATTGGACATAGTACTGGACTTTCTTATTGCACTCTGCCTTTCCAGAGTTCTGCCACAGGACAAAAATGGGACATGATGTAATGCTCCCAGAACATCCTGCTTTACACCATTACTGCTCTGCTTAGAACATTTACTGTTACTGAAGTCAACGCTCTCTCTCATGAATGTTTGCTTTCTCGCTTTCTCTCTTTCTCTCTCTACACACACTGTTTCCTACACACACACACACACACACACACACACACACACACACACACACACAACCAAGCACTGAAGCCTCAAAGCTCAATGAGCACATTGACTTAGAAAAACATATAAACGCATCCAAGATTAACACACACTCAGCCATAGCTTGATCTGGGCAGAGGTGTAGGTGTGTGTGGCAGGCCAGAAAGACCATGTCTGTGTGCCCTCAAAGGGGCTCTGTGTTTGCAGCTCTGTAATTCCTCCCTGGATTCGAAACTCCTGGTTTAACGGAGAGCAGTGCAGTGTACTTCAGAATGGTTCCCTTGCTTGGACTTGACCTTTGGCTGTGGTGACGTCTGATCTCTTGAGAAGAAAAAACAGTAAGGGTTTGAATTGGGGATGCACCAAATATTTGGCAACCAAAATTATTTGGCCAAAATGGCAACACTTTCAGTGTTCAGCCAAATAAATGAAAAGACAGAATAATTTATATTGAACGGTGACGTTTTTATTGAAACTGTTACATTTTTCTAGTTCTTGTCAGTAGACATGAACCAGAGTGGAGCTTTACTGCAGTAAATTTGTTTTATATATTGGACACTCGTTTGACATTGGAAGAAGACAGCAAACTATAAGCAAACCATTTACTAAACTACACTTATGATGAAGCCAGAATATAGCCGCTTAGCTTTGTGTTTGTGCTCTGGCGGCTGCAGTGTTAGGGATCGTCTCACAATCACCAGAAGAAATGTGAAGTGTTTCAGTGTCTGTAGTCAGTGACACTCACATTAAACATCAAGCAGAATAGACATGAATTCCTGACTAACTACAAGACTAATTTGGGGAAATACATAAGTTACTAATTTTATGTGTTCAGTATTCGGCCAAATGTTTCATTTTGTTAGATTTTGGTCAGAAATGTCCATTTTGGTCCATCCTTACTTTGAATCATGAATCAAGGCCATGTATACAATCTGAGGTCACAATTACAGGGTCTCAAGTCCTCCTGGAGCTTTCTGTGCTTGTATTCAACCGTTAAGGAGGGTAAAACATTTTACTGAAGGCATTGGGAAGTTACTACATTCTGTGAATAAAGTCTTTAAACACCGTCAGGCAGATTAGTCCCAACTCTAAAAGAATGAAATATTCAGACTTAATTAAATTTTGACTACAGCAGAAGTTTTGCTGGGGTTCTCATAACCATTTGCTGACTGAATGCAGCTCCCCATTGGCTCCTTTAGAAGCAGATTTTAAAGTGAAACAGGCTGAGAACAGTGGAATAGTTTACCATCATCTTTAAGGAAAGCTTCTTTTATTGTGGTCTTAACAACTACTTACTCATACTTGCATTTGAACAGGGTCGAGAGATGAGTCTTTATCTTAGTTGTACAGTATTTTTCTCTTGTTGTTTTTCTGGCTGGTTCTATGTGTACCACTTTCGTGCTTTGTGAAGAAATCTTATTTACTTAATTTCCTTTAAGCGCCATGCTTGTTCATAGTGGTGGTGATTATTTCAGACCCATGTCCTCAGTGACCCGTAGAAATCCTCTTTGAATACTTCAGTTCAGTAATATTGTAGAGACTGGAATAATTAGCCATAGCTTCTCTATAAAACTTGGAATTCTGTAATAGAAACAAATGCTGAAATTGGACAGTGAAGTTAGGGAAACTGACATGACAACCTGAAAAATATGAAATAACTGAGTATCTCTCTAGAGATACTCTTGCATTAGGATGTATTGTAATAAACATTCCTGTCACTAAGAATATGTCACACACCCTTTTATAGGTTTTGAAACTGGTGTATAGGTGTAGCATATGCTGTTACTCTGGTACATAATCATTATACTGATTGTGCTACTGTATGAAATGCAGATATAGACCTTGGAGGTTTCAATTTACCACATTTTTATTTGTAAAATTAAGAATGAATTTTTGTAATCTCACAAAAAAAAAAAAAAAAAAAATTTCAATTAAGCCCAAACACTATAAATTCTTAGAAACAAAGTGTAATTCATGCAGTAATTCACAACTTCTTCTCACTGGGTATATGTATAACAAATATATATATATGACACACAGATCAAATTTCCCTTGACATTCAACATGGGAAAGATAAGAGAACAAGACAATTCATAGAAATGAAAACCTTCATAAGACAGCTGTGAATGACTATAAGAATGGCGGTGAAAATACTCATCTGAAAAGTACCATATCTCCAATAAGGGCAATAATTAAAAAAATCTTTTCAGAATTATTTTGACCCCCCACACACACACACACACACACTGAGGTTGTAAGGAGGCAAAAAAAATCCATTGATCACTGTTGGAGAGTTACAGGAAAAAATTGCATCTTGGTCTCCAAAACTACTATCAGATGACACCTCTATTCCTGCAGATTATTTGCAAGGCATGCCAGGAAAATCGCTTTTCAGTCATATAATCAAACATGAAACACCTAAAGTAAGCAGATGAAAGCTGCTGGGACTTAGACTAGAACTGTGTTCTAGGGCCCAAGTGGCTCAGAGTCTTCCAGGTGATCCATCAGAACTGGGGATCCTGCGCTTTACTCACAGTGCCTTGGCTGGCAATGTATCTGTAGCAGTTGGAAAAGTGTCGGAGCTTGACTTCACATGCATCAGAGGAGGCGTGTGTTAGTCTGTACCTTCCTAGAGTCAGAGACATTACAAGTGATGGAGAGAGTCAAGGAATGGGTGGATCGATAGGCTTCTAACACATTGGAGAGAAAATTGGTTAAAAAAAGAACAACTGTGTTCTAGGGTCAAATAAAATGAAAATGTAATGTTCTGATAACAGTCAAGGTTGGTTTATTGTGAAAAGAAAGATAACTATACTGAAAACAACCCGATGCCCAGGGTTAAGTATGTTGTGGAGCTGCATTTCTTCAAAGGCCCTGTGAACATCATTAAAGTACTTGATCTCATTCTATCGTGAAATTCCTGGACATTTAAAATGGGATCTTGCAGTAGGACAGTGATCTAAAACATGCACACAACATAGTTTACTGAACACAAAATCAAGACCCCATAGAAAACCTGTGGGATGACCTTTGTGCACAGAAGAAGACGTTGGACCCTGCACAGTCTGGAGAGTTTCTGTAAAGAGGAATGATCTCAAATTCCCTGCTGTGTGTTTTCCATGTTTTAGAAGACTAAGTACTGTTTTATTGGCAAAGGGACATTGTACAAAGTCACTTCTCTGACCAGAGCACTAGCTTAAAAATGGGAACAATCCTTTGAGCTGTTAAGCTTAACATGGACATAGGACTGACACCAGAACCCCATATATCTGATCTGCACAGTTTGCTGGCTGACTTGTGCCATTTTTGCCCATTCTTCTGAGACACTGTACAGGATTGATGTACTTTCAAGTGTCATCAGGTTAGTGGTATTAACAGTCTTTACTTTGCTTCCCCCATGAGGTGCAGTCATTTTACTGGTTTTACTGGAAGCTCTGGCAGAGTCTGAGTCCGATATGGTGGAAAAACTGATGGCCAGACTTTTCTTTCAGCACAAGAAGCAAAATGTGACTGTTACGTTTTTGTGTTAATGGTCAACTTTCAGGATTGGCTAATTAGCAGCTGTGTATTTGGGCTGAAAATTTTCAGCCTTGTTTTATATCTCTGTGTGAATATTCACAAGATTTCCTTCATTACTGAATACTCTCTTACAGTACATAAATGATGTAGAGTTCAGATCAGCTCAGTAAATGTGTTTTATTGATTTCTTTAGCAATAAAATGCATTTTATGTGACTTATTTTTAATATTTTCACACTACAGTGGCACATTGACATTAACTAAGAATTTAAATGATCAAATGTTCTTCTCATGAAGCTTATTCTGTGTACTCATACAGTTCGAACATAATGCATTGCTTATTAAAAAAAAGCTTGTTAAGCCACAGTTGACCCAGAATCAGCAAACGGCCTAGTGAGTTTTTTTTGGCAATATTTTACTATATGTCTTTACCTTCTCTTCATTTTTAGTGTAACAGTTTTTCCTGGTTGTTGCATTTGCTTTTTCATTTCTGTATTTCTATGAACTAGTCAATTTGAGTTAGGGTTGTACAATACCAGTCAACAGATTTTTTTCCCTACATTGTAAGTCATCCAGACAATAAAGGAACACATAATGAATCATGTAGTAAACTTAAAAGTTAAACAAACCAAACATGTTTTAGATTTTACTTCAAAGTAGACACACAACTGATATCTCAAACACATTAAGAGGCAAGAAATGCAAGTCATGAACTCTTGACAAGACACAGCTGTTAACTGTAAGCCATTCCAGGTGACTACCTCATAAAGCTGACTGAGAAAATGCCAAGAAAGCTAGCATTTAATCAAGAGATGCCTACTTTTGAAGAATGTAAAATATAAAACATATTCTGGTTTGTTTAACACTGTTTTGTTTACTAAAATAATTCTAAATGTATTTCTTCATAGTTTGGATAACTTTAGTATTAATCTACAATCTACATTTTTAAATAATGAAAAACCACTAAGTGTCCAAACTTTTGACTGGTACTGTATATCCCAAAGTTCATCAATCATCACGATGCATCCCTACACTGATTACTTTAGCCAACAATTGATGGATTGTTACATGTATGAACTCTCTGAGTCTCTGAAGAACTGCCGTTGAAACTGATATAGTAAATGTGGGCAGTACTCCTCCTCCCGAAGAAATAATGTAATCAATCAGAAGTGCATAAAGGAGATAAAATGCCAGGTGTGGATGGCTAGGCATTTTGAATGCCTCTTGTGATGTGATCACCTGCGAAGTATTTTAAGACCAGGTGTGAAATGGCTTGCTTATGGTATTGCAATATGTTGCAATCTTTTGAATTGTAATCCATCATGATATCCATCAAATCACCTAAACACAGCCCTGTTATCTTTATATGTGCAAGAAAATAAATGAAAAGCTGTAACTAGTTTTCTTCCTCTACAGGATGGAGTTGATTATGTAAACGTTACGCACTGTGCCGTGGCTGTTGAATTGCGTAATTGTTTTTGTTTGTTTGTTTGTTTTTTGTTTGCTTTAGAACTACCCTGCTATTTCAGATTTCAGTAAATCTGGTTGAAGAAAGCAGAGTGACAGAAAAAGTCTGAAAGCATGAAAATGCTGAAACCACATATTAAAGTAATCTATTGTTTTAAACCTACTACCTCTAACAAATGTAGTCAGATGAGCTTATGTGGCTACTCAGAGGTCAAAGCTGTTGAGGAAGCTGTTTTGGGCAGTTCAGTTAAAGTTAATTTTAACTTACACTCATCTGGAACTGCTAGAAGTATAGCCTGTACTTTTAATATGAAATATTAATTTACATAAATAATAATGAAATGTTAATTTACATAAAACATGTGAAGATGGCATGGACATTTCAAGATAAAAAGATCGAAGATAATGATAGATGGACAGTGAGTGCCAGTCACCAGGTGATAGTTTTGCAAACTCAGTACAGTGGAACCTGTTTTTGTCTGATGATACGTGCCTGATGATAACCAAAACGAATGATAACTGAAACAATATTTCCCATAAGAAATAATGTAAATCCAATTAATCTGTTCCAGACACTCTAACATATTAACAAAAAAATACATTTTATATAGAATAACTATAGTTTTGCATACAGAACACAATTAGAAATATTTTTTTCTTTATTATTACTGTTACACTTTAGTGTGACCATGTTTTAGTTTGTTTTGAGTGTTGTCAACAAGAAACAAAGAAACAATGAGAAACAAAGCCAGAGAAACACAGAGAAACAAAGGTAGACAAACGAGGAGAGACGATGCCGGAGAAGCGAGGAGAGACGATGCCGGAGAATCGAGGAGAGACGATGCCGGAGAAGCGAGGAGAGACGATGCCGGAGAAGCGAGGAGAGACGATGCCGGAGAAGCCAGGAGAGACGATGCCGGAGAAGCCAGGAGAGACGATGCCGGAGAAGCCAGGAGAGACGATGCCGGAGAAGCCAGGAGAAACAAAGCCAGAATTCATAAGAAATGCATTGGTGAGTGATGAACACATGGGTGGATGCTTTTTGTTTTTTGGGAAATTAGCAGAGAGTCACATGGACATGCTGACGAAAACCAGGCGGATAAACAATAACTGGGACAAAATTTCCCCGAAAAAAGTTGTTGATAACCAAACTGCAATAACTGAAGTTCCACTGTATCTTTAGAACTTTATAAAATCCTTTGAAAAATGAGTAGGGTGCTTGTGGAGTGTTCTTGCATTTGGATCTTAACATTATATTGACATTACATTAGTCAAACATGTTTTGACGGTTACATTGTAGTTATTCACAAACTGAAAATTCCTTTATTAGTTTGTTATAAATATAGTCACAGTAAATTGATATACTCTTTGGTAGATGTCTGTTTATTTGGACAGTGTAATGGTGTGAGTATTGTTTTTTACTCTAAAAGATTGTACATTGTCATATTGTGAAACGTGGCTTTTCAATAGGTTGTTGTTCAGCTTACAGTTAGTAACCTGACCACTTAAAACATGTTTATTTGTTCTTAAATTTAGTTGCTGTTCTACTTAGAACAGGACTAAATGATTTGGCAAGAGATGCATATTCATTTAATTTTATTTTGACAAATTTTAAGACACAGAAGAACATGGAATAATAACCATAATATTATCCAGGATATCATGGAAATTATATGGCAGCAATCAATCAAATGTCAAAGCAAATTGATACAAAATGAAAGGTGGAACTGGTTGTGCCTCATTCACCAATAACTTCAAGTTTTTTCTTAAATTTTTTGTTAAAATATTTTTATTTTGGAAATATAATATTACTCAACTGTAGAACTTAAGAAAACATTAAACAGTTATTTTGCACAAACATGTCAACACCCACATTTGAATAAGTGTGTTCATTTGCATAAGTGTGCTCATGACTGTGTAGAGTCTGTTCTCATCTACAAGCAGTTAAGTAAGAACACATTGGTGAATGTGCGAATCTTCATGAATGGATTTGATGAAGAATTGTGTTCTTAAGATTGGTTGGTGAATGAAGCCCAGTGCTTGCTTCCCTCACTGAATCAGTCCTGAACTCTGCAGTTTCAAAATGCATTTACTCTCTTTTCCGGTTCATAGACTCCCTTTTGTCTTCTCGCTCATTATCTCTCTCGATCTCTGTATCTCTCAGTAAACCTACTTACATGTCTTCAGCCTTGTGTCTCATTCGTATAAGCATGGCTGATCTCCAGGGCTGAGATACATTGATAAGTTTTCAGTGAGAGGGACAAAAATAAACAATATTTGGAGCAGGGTGTTCACATTTAAGATTTTTGAGATAAATATAGCGGTATTTATTCATTCTTATCTAATGATGGTTGGAGAAGTTGTTCTCCGATACTAACAATGGTAGAAAAAAAATTCTACAAAAAAAGTAAAGATTTTTTTTATATATTTGCACATGCCGTTGTTCTGTATCACCAAAATGAAATAAAATATGTTATGTTAAATTGGCAGAAAAATGGGTTTTGATTTCTAATATAATGCATCCTTACAGCTTACTGCCAAGTATAGAAACAAAGCACTTTTAGCAGATTTGTGCTACAAGAACAGTTCACACAGCAGGAAAAACAGCCATGAGTGAGCAGTCCTACTTGTTTGGGACTTATTTGATTGCCATTAAAATATAACCATAATCAGTTCTTCATTGTATGTGATGGAGTTTAGTCAGAGACAGTGGTCAGAAAAAGATTTCTGATTCATTACCACACTCTCAGAAAATCATCTGAGGTTGAGAATGTTCACAGAACATAATAAAACTCATCTGCACAGTCAGTACTGCAACAACCAATATGGCAGTAATGATGAACAACATGTATTGTGTATTACTTGGCAATACTTTCCTTCCCATGCACTCTGCCATTCAGTGATGCTGTAATAGTTCTGAGTTCTGTACCGCTGCACAGTTTGCAGGTTCTCTCAGTGGTTGAAACTGTAAGCATTGTTAGCTGCTTGCATCATGGAAGAAAAACTAATGCAAAGTGAAAGTTTTTGAAGAGTTTGTCAGGCTGCCCTGCATCATCTATCCATCAGCTATGATGCACAATCCTTTAATGTTCTTAATGTGAATCAGTTTATGAACTAATGGAGAATGTTGACTTGGATAGATGCAGAATGTACTGCTTATCTTATTCAGTCTGAGATCTACAGTATTACTTCCATTTGCTGTTTTTGTCCCGTATAGCGCTTTTCCACGAAATAGGAATCGGCATCGTTCAAGTTTGCGAACCTAATTTTGATGCATTTCCACCAGCAAAAATAGGTTTGCGAACCTGAAAAATGTGTCGTCATCAGGAACCAAAGAATAGTGCCTTTGTTTTCGGCATGAACATTTTGTGTAGTCGTATATAGAAGGAGGCAGATATACTAAACAGACTGAATTATTATTTTAATTTTATTTTTTTGCCAATTTTCTCCCTTTCCCAATGTGGTAGTCGCCAATTAACCCAACCCATTAGTGGCTCTCTCTATCACTTTGCATTGTCCCTGACTCTAAGAGGGTGAAGACATGCACAAGCCTCCTCCTCCTCTTTTCGAACTACCGCTGATACACCGTCACTGGGGAACCACTTGGAGGAAAGTGCAGGGTCTCTAGTTTCGAATGGACCAATCGGTAGAAGTCTGAGCCAGCAGACATTGCAATGTGTGAGTGATGGGGAGAGTGAGAGTTCTATCTGCCCACCCAGAGAGAGCACTGCCAATTTTTGCTCTCTTGAGCCCCGGCTGACAATAGCCTGACCGGGATTCGAACTCGCGACCCTCTGGTCATAGTGTCAGCGCCTTAGCCTTTAATATATTGTACAAAGTTCTTAATTTTAGTACTGTACAGTTTACTCTAGTATATTTGCATAAACAACCACCTTTTCTACTCTTTTAACTGTGCCGAGGGCAATCAATAATTAAATATAAACAGATATCTATAAACAGAATACAGTGGCTGTATTGGTATAAAAACAAATAGGACAATATAAATAATATAACATATAATATAATTTATTTAAAGCACATACATCAGACTGAGTTAAAATACTCGAGCAATTCACATCAGTTCCTTCTGGATGTTGATGTTCTTGTAACATACAAAAATGGGATTTTCCTTTACAAAACGGGGCCAACACGACAACAGATGTAGTTAAAACAGGCCAATGACAGCCGAAAGTTGCTCATGAACTGTTCAATGGTGAAGTCAGGAAGGCTAGCATAGCACATTAGCTGCACTCGTGTTTCTGTCTATGAAGTAGCTCTCCGTCTTTTCAGGGTGTTTAACAATGCCTATAAAGTTTAAAATAAGTTTATATGTCCACTGTGTACTTTTATATACACATCATTTGATCCATGTTTACGTTTTGAAGACGAACGAAAGTAGCAATACAGACACTTGTGGCTACTCCATAACACTCAACCATTTTCTAATTTCTGTTCACTGCCACTATGCAAAGCTCTCTGTTGATTATGTACCGTTGGTTCCACTAAAACTGGTGGAAACTCCGACTGGTTCACTGAAAGCACCAAGGTTCTTATAAGCATGAACGGAACCAGTTCAAGAACCAGAGTGGTTTTTAGTGGAAAAGCGCTATAAGACAACCTGACTTTGGTTAACATCACGATACATGTTGTGGTATGTATTATGGCTGCCATTAATGACTATTTTTCTATCGACTTATTTAGCCGTGGCCTGGTGTTTAGGGATCTGATCTTGTGACTGGAAGGTCGTCAGTTCGATCCCCAGGCAGGTCATGACTGAAGTGCTCTTGAGCAAGACTCCTAACCCCCAACTGTTCCCTGGGCGCTGTGGATAGGGCTGCCCACCACTTCGGGCACATGTTCTCACAGCCTAGTGTGTGTTTCACTGCACGGATGAGTTAAATGTGGAGGTCAAATTTCTTTGTGTGCAAAAAGTTGAATCGAATCTAATCTTATTTACCAATTAGTCAGTTAATCTAAATGATTAATTTTACTACTGTTTTAATAGATACTCTCTCTTAAGCACCTTTTTATTTTGATAAGAATCTGTTGTATGTGTTGTGTTGATGACATTCTGTGCTCAAAGAAAAGTCCTAAAATAAGACAAAATAGTTGGGGACCATGTCTTATGAAGTCAGCACTAAAGACAGAATGAACCAGTGTACTCAAAACAGATGACTTTATGGCTTCAAAAAGCGTTTCCTACTAATGCTAAACACATGAATGGACATCATGTAGCATTTTTGCCTTTTCTGTGTGTTTTCTCTTCAGGTGCACATGCATTGTACTAGTACTGCTGTGATATGCCATCAGAGCTTTGCACAGTTGTACAAACCACCATTTTGTTTTCTAGTTTGAAATATACCCATACTTTTGACACCTTGGGTCTTTGAACACATTTACAAAGCTCTGTACAAATGGTCTCTGACTCTACTACAGCCTTACATTAAAAAAAAAAAAAAAAAAAAACGTGCTGATCAGCGTCGACAAACGACTGGAGCCATAAACAACTTACCCAGTTGAGGAAAACATTTGAATGAAAGTGTGGAAATAAAAAAGGTAAATAGTAAAACGTTCTTAAAAAAACAATGCATTGGTTAAAAGTTTTAATGTTGATGAATTTTCAGCATCAAAGTCATCGATTACATCAACCAATCACAGCAGCCCTAGTATGTGTGGTGACATGATGCGTATGGTGTTTAGGGTGGGTAAGTTTAGCAAAATGTTTTTAAAAATGAAAAAAAAAAACAATCTGAGGAATTGTATTCATATAAACTAAATTATTAAAATTGCATAATTATAAAATAACCTCTACACCAATCAGCTGCAAGCTACTACTTCTTAAAATAGCATGTCTTTTTTCTTGCACTTGTGATGTGTTTCAGCAGTACTTGGTAAAGATATTCTCAGAAAATTGCTTCATGAGGTCATTAACCATGGTTATGATAACATATCTTCACATTTTCCGCTCTGACATGACTGCTAGTCATTGGTTATCTTCTGGCTTTCTATGGGTTCTTGTCATACCTTCTCTGTCCCAGACTGTTTGAATCTAAGTGCTGTACCTATTTGCTCCCTTTTGTCTTTTCACTTTGTGGTATTTGTGGTGATAACTTCCTCTTGCTGACAGAGATTAGAGTAATTGGCGGTAGAACGAGCAGTTACTGCCATGGCACTTGTCCTTTAAGTGACAGCATCTGTGCTTCTGTTCTTGTTCTTTCTTCTACTGTCCATTTAGCAAACCTTTCAACATTATGCAGTGTGTCCAATGCCAGCACTTTGCCTGTTTGTGTTGTTTCTTATGGGTAATGGTGTCTGTGAGTCTCTTTCCCTTCTTTGTCTCTCTCTCTCTGCCACTTTGAACATGGTTTTTGCAGACAGATTGACAGGAAATGACTCCGATCGGAAATTACGCCCATTTCCTCTCTCTCTTGCGCTCTCTCTCTCTTGCGCTCTCTGTCTCTCTCTGTCTCTCTCTCTCTCTCTCTCTCTCTCTCTGTCTCTCTCTCTCTCTCTCTCTCTGTCTCTCTCTCTCTCTCTCTGTCTCTCTCTCTCTCTGTCTCTCTGTCTCTCTCTCTCTCTGTCTCTCTGTCTCTCTCTCTCTCTGTCTCTCTCACTCTCACTCTCACTCTCTCTTTCTTGCTTTGTCTGTCTCTGTCTGTCTGTCTCTGTCTGTCTCCATCTCTGTCTGTCTGTCTCTGTCTGTCTGTCTCTCTCTCTCTCTCTTTGTCTCTGTCTGTCTCTCTGTCTGTCTCTCTCTCTCTGTGTGTCTCTGGCATCTGAGGCAGTCCTCAGAGAACATTGAGGGCTCCAGGGACAAGGTTATGAGCCTGATTAAAGTTGGTGATAAACACCCCACCATTAGTGGCTGTATCCATGTGCAATTACACTTTTTTAGAGAAAACCACATGGCAATCATGCAAGCAAGTTGCACTGAAAGCAGCAAAAATTTGCAAAAAGCAACTGTTTCTTCATCTTTCCACTGTGCATGTTCAGGGCATAGTGTGGATATTCATCAGGGATTGTAGTTTCAGTTAGAATACTGCTTTTTTTGACATGTATGATGTATCTGGAGTATCTACAGTGGGGGGAAAAAGTATTTGGTCAGCCACTGATTGTGCAAGTTCTCCTACTTAGAAAGATCAGAGAAGTCTGTAATTTTCATCACAAACTGTAGCTGGTATTTTGACTCATTCCTCCATGCAAATCTCCTCTACAGCAGTGATGTTTTGGGGCTGTTGCTGGGCAACATGAACTTTCAGCTCCCTCCACAAATTGTCTAGGCCACTCCAAGACCTTTCCGGAGCCACTCCTTTACTGCCCGAGCATTGTAATTTTCATGCTGGAAGACCCAGCCATGTTTCATGTTCAATGCTCTTACAGATGGAAGGAGGTTTTGGCTTACAATCTCACGATACATGGCCCCGTTCATTCTTCCCTTAACAAGGATCAGTCATGCTGTCCTCTTTGCAGAAAAACAGCCCCAAAGCATGATGTTTCCACCCCCATGCTTAACAGTAGATATTTTGTTCTTGGGATGCAACTCGGCATTCTTTTTCCTCCAAACATGGCGAGTGGACTTGAGTACCAAAATAGCTCTATTTTGGTCTCATCTGACCACTTGACCTTCTCCCATGCCTTCTCTGGTCATTGGCAAACTTGAAATGGGCCTGGATGATTTTGAACCATGATGGTATAGTGTGTTACTAATGGTTCTCTTTGAGACTGTGGTCCCAGCTCTCTTCAGGTCATTGATCAAGTCCTCCTGTATAGTTTGGGGCTGACTCCTGACCTTTCTCAGAATCATCCTTACCCCATGAAGTGAGATCTTGCATGCAGCCCCAGACAGTCATCTTGTGTTTTTTCCAGTTTCTAATAATTGTGC
>BRDA01055968.1:0-10145 GCA_036984385.1 Crenuchus spilurus | reverse complement strand
ACCTTTCTCAGAATCATCCTTACCCCATGAAGTGAGATCTTGCATGCAGCCCCAGACAGTCATCTTGTGTTTTTTCCAGTTTCTAATAATTGTGCCAAAAGTTGTTGCCTTCTCACCAAGCTGCTTGCCTATTGTAATGTAGCCCATCCCAGTCTTGTGCAGGTCTAAAATTTTGGAGTGTGATTGATTGAGAGTGTTGACAGTTGCCTTTTATAGACATAAGTTCAAACAGGTGCAATTAATACAAGTAATTAGTTCTTCTTTAAGAAGCCCTCCTATTCTGCACTATCAGGTCTGTAAAAGCCAGAATTCTCGCTGGTTGTTTATTGACCAAATACTTATTTTCCACCATAATTTACAAATAAATTCTTTAAAAATCCTACAATGTGATTTCCTGGATTTTTTTTCTCATTTGTCTCTCATAGTTGAAGTGTAACTATGATGAAAATTGCAGACCTCTCGCGTCTTTCTGAGTAGGAGAACTTGCACAATCAGTGGCTGACCAAATACTGAGCTCAAATACTGAGTTAACACTGCCATCTCACAAATATTCAACCTGTATATCATTTTGCTGATTTAAAAACTTATTTTTAGTCAGTTTCACTTGAAGTTTGGTTTAACATAACTAACCCATTGGGAACTCAATGACCCCTAATTTGCTTTAGCTGTGATGTATCTATATAAAACACCACAGGGACGTGTTCATGGTATATGGTATGTTCAAGATAATTTTATTGCACCAAAAGGGAAATGGGTATAAGATGATGTCCAAAACCTTCAACACTCCTAAATTCATTATTGGAAAGATTGCATATAAGTTCAGCAGCAAACATGCCTTTTATCAAAATATAATCTAATCAACACAACAAATAAAATGCCTGTGTTACTGTAAAAGATGCTGATGAAGACTGAGACATATGTTTCAATGTCAACAACAAGATCACTTAACAACCAAGGACTTCATGGTCACCACTCTTGACCAAGAAACACGAGAACTGTTGACTGAAGTATGTACGAAGGCACAGACACAGATCTATGGAGTGAGAAAGCAAAACAAACTGTTTGACCATATTGGTGTGGAGCCAGAAAAGTGATGCTTATGAGCAGAAGACTACAGTACCCATGGTCAAGCCTGGAGGTGAGTCACTGATGATGTTTTTGTGCTGCATGAACTGCTGAATGTGACTGGATTCATGGATTCACCAAAATACCAAACCATTTTGAGGAGGAATATAACAGCATTCTGTGGTGAAATTGAAACTTTAGGTTCTGCAGCAAGACAATGATCTATGCACACCTCCAAGTCAACCAAAGCTTGGTTAAAGAATCGATCGTGGAATGTCTCCAAGGACATTTTTGACAGGATTTTGCACAAGAATAATGGATAAAGTTTGTACAAGTGAGGTGTCGAGCTTGTCAACATGTCCACACTTACCAAAATTACTTTTTAGAGGTCATCAAGGTAAAAGGAAGCTCCACCAAGGTTTTGGGGGTTGAATGCTAATGCACATGACATTTGTGAAGAGAAATAGATACGTTTCATTTAAACTCCAAATTGTCAACCTATCAAAAATGGTTGTGTGGATCAATAATATTATAAATAATAAATATTTTTTCTTTATTTACTTCAGTGTACCTTCATTCAATTCTATACACATCATAATACGTTTTTAGGTCAGGGGGTCGGTGAATATTTCTGATTGGACGTGTACTAACCCACAAACTGTGAAATGAAACAACCCAGTCAAGTTTTTTGTGGACAAGCCATTCAGATTTGGCTCACCATATTGTGTAATAACAGGGACTCAGAAATAGCACCACCCCTTATTCAAGTACCCCCACCTGTGGATTTCTGCTGATTTCTGCTGTGTTTTGTGGTGATTTCTACACAAAGGTGAAGTTAAATTCTCCCACTTCATTAGATACACATACCTTGTATGTGTTACTGCAAATGTTCAATTTATACAGTTCCGTGGTCAAACCCACAAGGACCCTGTAAAAAATATGGATGCCACATCTTTTGGGCTAAGCAGGAGAGCTTATTGTCATTTAGTATATTACCAGTGTAAAATATACCAGTCTGTTGTTTTGTTTTCTGTTGCCAGCATCGTGATATGCAAAGCAATACAAGGCAGTATAACACAGTGTATAATAAATATTATATAGGGTACAGTAAAAAAGTACAGTATATAACCACACCTGCAAAAACTTCCCTTTTTCACTTCTAATGATATTGCCTCCATTACCGAACAGCTATGTGAAAATGGTTGATATAGGTAAACTTATCTACTTTCTGGTTTTTCAAATATCCTAATATTTATGGCGACTTTTTCACTATTTTCCGCCGTGCTCAGCATGCTCACTACCTGATTCCTGCCTGCCCATGTGTATAACTGTGAGAAAGTGAGAGTTCCAGTGTGAATGCTTATGCTTAATGTGAATAGTTAATTTCTATTGACAGTTTGTTGTCTTTGCAGGATTTTGACTGACAGGCGACAGCCCCACCCATAACACCATGGACTATGAAGACGCCCATGAATGGGTGAGGTTTTGACAGTTTTTTGCTTTGTTTTATAGGTTGTTTAGAGACAAAACCATCGAGTTCACAGTGTTAATATTAGGTTTAGTAAACAAGACTTTCTTTAATGAATTCATTTCTTCATATAAAGTACACTTATACATTATTCATGGTCTAATATTATTAAAGCTGTTCAGCATCTGTAATAGGGTATATTTTGGCTACTATTTAAAATCATTGACACCAATATATTACACTCTTTTTTATTTTATTTTATTTTTTTTTCCTTTTATCAGTAGGGCTAGACATAGATCTAGACTTAATGATCTGGCAAGTGTAAACCAAGAGCTAGCATTCAGGTCTGAGACACATGTTCTTAAATATATGGACAAAATAAAGTACATGGACAGGTATCTTTGACATAGAATGGTGATTCAATATTTTTACCAGATGTTCTTCATACGTTCCACACTATATAGAATTAATAGAGACTTTTAAGCCAATCAGAAAAGAGTATTTTTTCACTGGGGTTTAAAATAACATGATGCATATATTAGTAAAGGGTATGTGACATGTCATGGGGGAAGGGTATGGTAATGAGTGCCAGTTGTTTAGCTTAGCACAGGGACAACTGGTCTGAGCAACCCAACGTGTTGCAAAATAAACATAGTCACCAAGCACCAGCACAGTTAGTCAGGAATTAATATCTGTATTTTAATAAGTTGGTTTGACATCATTAAGTTTAATAACGTTTGTTTGATTGATTATTATTTTATATTTGTATAAAAACAAGCTTTATACAATAAAATCTGAATATGTATGTATGAATCAATCAATCAATTAAAATTTATTTATTTAGTGCTTTTTGCAATGGACATTGTCACAAAGCAGCTTTACATAATTGGTATAAGACAATTTGAATCTACATGCAAAACACAAAAATTTAATGCGAGTAAGCCAAAGGCAACAGTGGCAAGGAAAAACTCCCTCGAGGCTGGAGGAAGAAACCTTGGGAGGAACCAAGAGTCACAAAGGGGTTCCATCCTCCTCTGATCAAACTACTGCTATAGATTTACATCATCAGTTAAGTCTGACATTGTGCTGTAGTGTAAACAATAATGATATTAATAATAGTGATAATTGCATCCATCTGGGGTCAAAGTAAAAGTGTAATATAGCCTGAAATCTTTAGTCTGATCATTGCTAGTAGGAGAAGGAAGGAAACCAGAAAGAACACCGGCATTAGAGCATCAGTGGGCAATGACATCCGTCCATACTGCCATCCTTAAACCTGTTGGTACAGCATTGCAGAGCATCGTATGAGATTTCTGGCATTCCCCATGTTCATGATTTCCTGAAACAACAATCAAACTAGAAAGAAGTTAATTGCAAAAAGCTAAATTGAACAGGTGGGTTTTGAGTTGGGTATGAGTATTTGAGTAGGAAGTTGCATGCATGTTACACTATTACTAATATTTAATTAAAAACATTAAATAAAATGATGAAAATGTCTTAAATGAATGATGTAAGTCACATGGATATTGTGTGTGTTTAATGTGAGTGCTATTGGCTACAGAAACTGAAACACTTAACATTTATTCTGTTAATTGTGAGACAGTCCCTAACAAGGCAGCCACCAGAGCACAAACACAAAGCTAAGCGGCTGTATTTTGGCTTCATCATAACAAGTGTAGTAGTCTTCTTCCATTTCAACACCAAACTGTAACTGTGCTGGTGAATCTGTGTTGTGTTGGTGAGGAAAACAATTCTGAATGTCCAAAAACATAGCAGTCAATTGTCCTGTATAAAATTTTACTTATTAAAAACACTGAAAATGTGTTTTTGCCATTTTCGGCTGCCAAATATTTAGTGCATCCATAGAACTTAATTATACCTGCAAAGTTTACTTTATTTACACAAAATAACCACTAAGCACCAATAAAACACAAAGATGATAAGCATAGCTTCAACTAGTACTTTTACTTGGCTTATGAATGTGTTTTTGTCTTTTGAATGTGTTTTTGTAAAGCCCCTCTTAAAGTCCATAAGGCTTTCAGCTTGGTAGCTCAAACTCTGACTTGTCAGCTCAGGCTTGTTATCTAGCTCAGATTGTCATTTCAAGCCTCTCCTGAAGTTACGCCTCTAACCAGCGTCAGGTGGGGTGAGTTAGAGGCAGAGCTTCAGGCCCAGATGAGAGACAGGTCAGTTGTTTCCACCGCCTCGCCATGACAAACCTTCTGGAGTGCATTAGTACTCTCATAATGTACATTATTGGCACTGTAAGCTTTACTGAGTGTGCAGTCATTACCCTGGTGTACACAGGTTTCAGCTAATGCTGTTGTAACAGAGATTGTGAATTGTTTCACTTCTTCTCTTTGAAACACACACACCTGCTCATGCATGACATCTGTCAGTGCTTAAGCATTTGCCAGCACTTAATAAATTCAGGAATGCGCTGTGACAGCCGGAGCAGTGGCTGCTCACCGCTAATGCAGCTGGCTCTTCTCTCCGCCTCCTGCACTGTGAGCCGGAATGTTCCACCACCCAATCGTCTGCCTAGGGGGTGAACTCTGTTTAACAGAGCCATGAATCACCCATCCTACCAGGCAGCAATCTCCCACCCTGCTCAAGAATGATACAGCCACAAAGCCACAAGCACAGTAAACAGAGAAGCCCTAATGATGAACTCTATTTATTGAGAATGACTGAACCTGTCATTTTCAAGCTTTCAAGCTATTTGTGACAGAACATAAAATTCCCTTTTGTTTATTGTACTTTTTTTCTGTTTTTAAGGACACTGTAATTATTAGCATTATTGGTAGTGCCAGTCTGGGTAGACTTGATTTTATTGCTGATACCAATATAGATTATTAGTAATCTATCTAGTATTAGTAAAGGATACCAATAGACTGTATTTGGGAATAATATTAATTGTTTTAATGTTGATACTGTGACTAGTCATTTATTCAAACCAAAATGAAATATTCTAATATTTTACGTATATATTCTGGATTTCTGATTTTCAGATGTTATAAGATAAAACAATGATTTTAATAAATCTAAAAATGATTTAAAACAATTTTATTGAGCTGCAAACCAAAAAGGTTCTTTATTTTATGTAAAGAATATAAAATATGACAGTTTATCTTTTTGAATTAAATTGTAAACAACAATGAACTTTTACAATATTCTACTTTTTTGATGTGGCACTTTATTTAAAAAATACAGTTAATGCATTTTATTGATACTACCCAGCACTGGCTTAAGATAACATTGATTATTCATGGTTTATATTTTATACTATTTATTTAATTAAGATGTTTAACAAAGAGAAGTGCGAATGAAAGACATGGAATGCAAATGATAATGAGCAGCATGGTTAGCATGTTTGCCTCTCAGCGCTGAGGTCTTGGGTTCGAGTCCCCATCTGGGTGGAGTTTTCATGTTCTCCCTGTGTTGTATATTGTAGAAAAAAATGCCACAAGCGTATTCAGCGATTATTTCTTATTAAGTTTTTAGAATACATATTGGAAAAATTGGGGTGTTCTAAAACTTTAGATTGGTTATGTATGTATGTATGTATTTATGTATATGGATTTCAGTTAACAGCTGTGCCTTGTCAAGAGTTCATGACTTGCATTTCTTGCCTCTTAATGTGTTTGAGACATCAGTTGTGTGTCTACTCTGAAGAATCTAAAATCTAAATCATATTTTGGTTTGTTTAACACTTAAGTTTACTACATGATTCCTTATGTGCTCCTTCATAGTCTGGATGACTTCAGTATTCATTTACAATGTAGAAAAAAAAATTAAAAATATAAAAACATCAAATGAGAACTTTTGACTGGTACTGTATGTTTAATATTCTTCAAATTAGAGAGCAGATAATGGACTTGCCTGTAAAAGTTTCTGGTTACAGACTTGAATCTTTTTAAATTTGCACTGCTGCTTAAACAGTCATCTCTGATGCGTTATTTCTTCTACTGAACTGCAGCCTGTGGTCTAAATGAGCATTCCAGACCTTTCGCAGCCTGTGCTCTGATTTTTAGGCTTTGATTTACGGCACATAATTTTTTTGTTTCAATACAGATTGTTCTGTTGACAGCAAAATATTGTCTCTTACTTGGAGCTGGTTTAGCATGTGCACTGGGTAGTTAATGTAGGTCTGGCTGCAGTGTAGCTATGTGACGTAACAAAGATTTAATAATCAGCTGATCAAGCTCTAGTATGGACTTTGTGTTTGACCTTAATCCACAGTTTTGTTATCTAAATCTTTCTTGCATATTGTAGGCCTGTGTCTACAAACAAGTTATACATCATTATTATCAAGTCTTTGGGCCCTGCTTTCCATGGATCCAGCAGATACAGTTTGAGGGACGTGGAATAGAAATATTAGTGTGTGATTAGTCAGAATGTTCTTGGGCTATTCAGTCAATATATCTTTTAAACAATGTAATTGATTAATCAAGGACTCGCAGACTAGTCATTGAGGTTTAGTATTGTCTGTCTTAGAAGTTTAAAATAGTTTAAAAAAAACTTGCTGTATGAGTATAAAGTCATGATCTACAATTAATTTTTGTGACAATAGCTTTAATTAATACAGAGAAATCTGATTAAAGATCAGTCTAATATCAGCCAGAGCCAGAGTTTGATCTGGATGTAATTTGACAGGGGTGTAAAATAAATGATACACTGGAGTATCACAAAACAGTGGAACCTTGGTTTTTGTCATTAATCTGTTCTAAAGAGCCTGGTGATACCTGAAATAAACAATACCTGAAGCAATATTTCCCATAAGAAACAATATAAAGCCAAATAATCCATTCCAGACAATCCAAAGAATTGGCAAAATTTAATTTTATATAGAATAAGTGTAGTTTTACATACAGACAACAGTGAGAAATAAATACAAAATACTAATCAAATGGATAAATTAACATTTAACATTGCTCTTATGTGTGTATGATCTGTTTTGGAGAGATCTGGTGTGGTCCTTTGTTTTGAACACCTGTCCTCAGGGTTCTCGGCCGCCTTCACTTTATTGTGACGCATTTTAGTTTGTTTTGAACATTATGAACGAGAAACAAAGCCAGAGAAACGATGAGAAACAAAGCCAGAAAGAATGATGAACGTGTGGGTGAGTGATGAATGCATGGGTGGATGCTTTGTTTTTGTGAAATTACCAGCAAGTCACATGGGCAAGTTGATGAAAACTGGGCAGATGAACAATAACTGAGGTTAAATTTCCTCGAAAAAAGTCAATGAAAACCGAATTGTACATTAATCAGGACAATTGATAACTGAGGTTCCATTGTATTATATTTTGTGATACTGTATTGATTCTCAAGTATTGATTTTTAATGAATACTTCTCATGTAAAGTCTAACGACATTTTGTATTATATTGTGTTTACACCCTGACCACTAGATAGCAGTGTTGTAATCTAACTTCAGCCATTAAAATCTTCCACTCCAATGTAAACATGTAGCATCAGAGTGTACCTATAACAGAGATCCTAAAATGTGAAAAACAGCATCTGACAAAATATTGAATGTATCACTGAATATTGAAATATTGTAATGTACAAACCGGATTCCAAAAAAGTTGGGACACTAAACAAATTGTGAAAAAAAACAATGCAATGATGTGAAGATGGCAAATGTCAATATTTTATTCGTAATAGAACATAGATGACAGATCAAAAGCTTAATCTGAGTAAACATTTTAAAGGAGAAATATGTTGATTCAAAATTTCACAGTGTCAACAAATCCCAAAAAAGTTGGGATAAGTAGCAATAAGTGGCTGGAACGTGGGCCCTTAAACGTTACTGCACCTCAAACAGGAATGCCACTGTCAAGGAAATAACAGAATGGGCTCAGGAATACTTCCAGAAAGCATTGTCAGTGAACACAATCCACCGTGCCATCCGCTGTTGCCAGCTGAAACTCTACAGTGCAATGAGGAAGCCATTTCTAAGCAAGCTCCAGAAGCTCAGATGTTTGCACTGGGCCAGGGGTCTTTTAAAATGGAGTGTGGCGAAATAGAAGACTGTTCTGTGGTCAGATGAATCACGATTTGAAGTTCTTTATGGAACACTGGGACGCCATGTTATCTGGACCAGAGAGGACAAGGATAACCCAAGTTGTTATCAACGCTACATTCAGAAGCCTGCATCATTGATGGTATAGGGTTGCATGAGTGCTTGTGGCATGGGCAGCTTGCATGTCTGGAAAGGCACATTAATGCAGAGAACTATGTTCAGGTTCTAGAACAACATTTGCTCCCATCTAGACGTCATCTCTTTCAGGGAAGACCCTGCATTTTTCAACAAGATAATGCCAGACCACATTCTGCAGCAATCACAACATCATGGCTATGTAGGAGAAAGATCCGGGTACTGAAAGGGCCACCCTGCAGTCCAGATCTTTCACCTATAGAGAACATTTTGGTGCATCATAAAGAGGAAGGTGCGACAAAGAAGGCCCAAGACGATTGAACAGTTAGAGGCCTGTATTACATTACATTAAATTGCATTTAGCGGACGCTTTTATCCAAAGCGACTTACAATAGTGGGAAAGTACAGATGCAAAAAAAAAAAAATAATAATAATAATAATACTAGAGTTGTACTAGTATTTACTAGTACTAGTATACTAGAATTAACATTTGGATATCGAATGCTGAGTGCATATCAGTACTCATGGGAAGTATTTGGGATCACTAGAGCAGGTGCTCTTTGAAGAGCTCGGTTTTTAGGAGTTTCTTGAACCCAGTGAGGAACATCTAAGGGACATATTAGACATGAATGGGAGAGCATTCCTATTTCTAAACTTGAGAAACTGGTCTCCTCTGTCCCCAGACGTCTGTTGAGTGTTGTAAGAAGAAGGGGGGATGCCACACAGTGGTAAAAATGGCCTTGTCCCAACTTTTTTGGGATTTGTTGATGCCATGAAATTTTGAAACAACATATTTTTCCGTTAAAATGATGCATTCTCTCAGTTGAAACATTTGATCTGTGATTTGTGTTCTATTCTGAATAAAATATTAGATGTTGGCACCTCCACATCATTGCATTCAGTTTTTATTCACAATTTGTTTAGTGTCCCAACTTTTTTGGAATCCGGTTTGTATCTATAATGTATCATATTGGAAGGTTCTTGCCAATACACACCACAGTATTAATTTGGATTACTCTTGAGTTCGGGTGTTTTGTTAGCAACATTAGATTTGCAGCTCCAATTCTAAATTAAGGAAGGAAAATATGGACTATAAACATGTTTTAGCTGATCACCTTCATATAGGATAAAATGAAAAATTAGACAAACATGATTTCTGAATGAAAGTGTCCTTAAATATTAACCTTTTATGTTTTTACTTGTGTAAAGCACTTTGGTGCAGCGTCAATTGCTTTTAACTGTGCTATAGAAATAACTGTTCATTCCTCAGTTTAGAGATGTAAAGAATTCATTATAGCTTCCTTCTGGAAACCACTTGAAACCAAAAACAGTGAGAGTAAGTAAATTAATAAGTTAATTGATATCATTGTTGCATTAAGAGCACAGAATTAAAGTACCATATTAAAGTTCTCGTTTATCCCACATATCTGAATGTGTTTTTTAAAGAAATT
>BRDA01055963.1:0-25429 GCA_036984385.1 Crenuchus spilurus | reverse complement strand
TTAGTCCATAGGATCTCCAAAAATTCCAGTTCGCAGAACCACAGTCCTCACCGAGATAGTATCCAGCCTGGTGTTAATCAAATCAAATCAAAGCTGGGTGCATCATAGGACTCGGACAAGCAAACCCAACTCATTAAGTTCTCGGTAAACGAGGATATTGCCTTATGCCAATCAGCAGAATCTCATACCAGTGTTCCAAAATAGTGTGTCCTCTTTCCATCCGTATGGAGAGTGCTGCTAGGCACACGACACCACTTCTCCCGTCCATCGTGTATCCAGCTTCAGACATTCCATCAGGACAGACAGGTTCCTCCTAACCCAGACGCCTCATAGAGAAGATGGTGACAATAGTATTCAGAGACAACTTAATCCAATCCATAATGTTTCTTTTTTTGTAGAGCAGTGCTAAAGAGAGTCTCTAGAGCATGAAAAACAAATAGCCAAAGCAGGGAGAGGAGAGGGAGGAAGAGTGCGTTCTCATTTCAAGAGAGCCAAAGAGAAAAAAAACATTCAAGGTGCTTGACTATATGGACTAATCTAGTCTTTGTACAGTATTTTATCCAAAAATCTTGCACATGCACATTTTAAAATTATATATACTGGATGTACTATACCCCATACACATATATGTAATGATACTTACATGCAAATATAAATATTTGATCAAACGTGATCTGAATCCTAATTGTAAAGTCTGTAAAAGTGATTCCAAAGGTACTTTATTCTGTAAGTTTAGAGACTGTGCAGTTGTTTTGTCTTTCTGAAAAACAGTGGTGCAAGAATTGGACAATCTTAAAAAGGTGTCTCTTGACTTGGATCCCAGTCAGCATGTTTCAAATGACAACTCACAATACTGACTATACGCAACTCAGAGGAGATTGTTGTTGGCTGATGTCACATCTGTGAAGAAGGCAATTTTATAGCTCAGCTTTAACAATAATGTAATTCTGTGGTTACCATGTTTTTGATATTGCCTGCACGAAGTTGAGTACTGCATTAAGTTAATAACACATTACTTTAAATTCTTGGTCTGAGATAATCCATGCCCTAAAACAGCTAATATCTTTTTTTTTTATATTTGTGTTTGCTACCTTATTGTTTAAATGCTCTTTTTGTGTTCTGTGCATTATGATTAAAAAATAAATAAAATAAAAACAAAACAAAACAAAAAAAAACAATATAACATTTTGGTATGAAAATAAACATGAAATATGGTCTGTATAAAAGTTATAGTACATTAAACAGAAAAAAACAAATGTTTAGTTAGTTCAGTAAATATAAAAAATATACAGTGAAGCCCAAAATTATTCAAACCCCTGGCAAATTTTAATTTAAAGTTATTTTTTGTAATGTGGTTGCTGATGCAAGGAGGTAGAAGCAGCCAGTAAGTATCCAAATAATTATTTTATTATGACAAAAAAAATCAAAACAAGCACAATGGCTTAACTGAACATAAACAGATTAAAACGAGAACCTGACATGAACATGAAAAACACAGACACAGCTTACTACAATTACATATAATGAGCAACACCACAGAACACAACAGGGAGGGTTTTATACAATTACTAGTGAAATGGAAACAAGAAGCAGGTGGAAACAATTACAGGACCTGACATGACAGGGGATGTGGACAAGTAGCACATGACAATGACAAGCCGTGGAACAGAGCAAATTTTAAAAAAAATGGAAATGGCACAAGCATCTCCTAGAAGATAATAAGATGATGTACCAGAGGCATCATTGTGAAAAAAAAATATTTCTCAGTTTTGACCTTTCCAAAATTATTCATACCCTTTGCAAACTGCCAATCTTTGAGAAATCCCTAAGTTCTATTCCAAACAGTATGTGGTTATGTTGCTATCAAACATGGTTGCTAAGGTGTTGCTAGGTGGTTGCTATGTATCCAAGGTGGTTGCTGTATTGTTACAAGACAGTTGCTATAGTATGTCAGGTGGTAGGTATGCTGTTCATGAGTAGTTGCTGTGGTATCCAACTTGGTTGCTAAGGTGTTGCTAAGGTATTTCAGGTGGTCGCTCAGGTGCATCCTATTATATGCAAAATGGTTGCTAAGGTGTTGCTAGGTGGCTGCTATATTGATTTTGTTATAGTATTTCATGTAGATGCTTAGGTGCTCCTAAGCTGTTGCTACTTATTTTATTGACAGTTGTGCTGAAAGTCCTTAAAACCACTGCTGTTCTTTTAGAAAGAAAATATGTATGAGTAGTGTCTTCCTGATGTACTGCTTCAGTGTATTCATATTTACATGTAGAGTATCAGAATAACATAACAAATATATTTCTTTCCTAAAGTGAATATTAACAGTAAATGCTTTCAAATGCTTTAACAAAGTCTGCTTTATCTGAGCACAGTGTTTCAGATGAAAGTTAAAGTAAAAAAGTTATTAAAGTTGTTTCTTACCTCTTACTAACTGAGAAGTTTCTATTATTCCGTGTTGATCTTCTGCAGTTCACGTTCTGTGAAATAAGAGGAGAACCCAGTCTCAGTAGAGCTGTCTTATCTGCTTTGTGCATCATTATTGATGCTCATTTACATGAATTTCCAATGAGCAAATGCAAATGACCAAAGATCCACAGACACACAACAGAAGCAGATATGGAAACAGAAGCACACAGTTACGTCCAGTTTGACTGATATCTGCATCTAAGTCAAATGAAAAAATTTCAAACACTTTTTAACTGTAAATTTTATCAAAGGAAAACAAATATAAAATGTAAATGAGCTGTGAGAGGCCAAGTGAGAGTCAATTTGATGGATGTTTTTTTATTCAAGACTTTAATTCACAGTAACAGTTGGTTTTTTTGTTAACAGTTGTTAACATATGAATATTTAAGATAATTAACATTTATCAAATGTGAGACTATTGGCTTTATCAGGGTAAATAAAACTTAATTCCTATACTGTTTAAAGTTCAGGTCATATATCATCTTTCTCCAGCCCACTGTGCTTTACAGCAATTTGTACTCAAAACACACACAGCAATGATTAGCAATCAATTATAAAATGATTAATCACTTTATTTTTAATGAATTTATTAATATTAATAATAATATACATGAATGATATTAATAATAAAGCTGGTGAGTTCCTGCCTGTTTCCCAGCTGCATGTTTATGTAGACATGATGTCCACAGGATCATCATCTAATGATCACATACAAAACACATTCTGATCAGCTGCCACCATGTTGAATGCTCTTGCCTGTAGCAGCTTGCACGTTGTGAAGCATGTAAAACAAAATCCAAATAGGAATTATACAGCTAAGTGAATACTGATGTCAATAATCGTACACATATCCAGAACCTTTGCATCTGAAAGCAAGTACAGCAAGCACATGTAGATGTTTGGGATTGGCACCACTGTTTAAAACAATTGTAAATGTTTGCAAAAATGAACATCAGACCTCAAGTTTATTACTCATCCGATAACTTACTGTTCATAGAATGCTTGAAATATGTTTGAAAAAGATACTCTGATGAACTGTTTATTACATACCTATATATATATATATTGTTCTGATTGATTGACAGCTGTGTATTAATTATGTATAAGAGGTCATATCATAGCCAATCAAATATCTTTTAGTAGAGTAATGTCCTTAATCTAAACTACAAAGTGTCATCAGCAAAACACAGGAACCAACACTGGGCACAGAAGTGTGAAATATCAGAAGAAAACAGGGTTAGAATTATGAGAGGTTTACTGGCATTAAGACAATGCAGCAGTGTCAGGACCACATTGATACTGTGAAATGTGAGACCTGAGGGGCAGATACAGGGAGGACTGATATGAGTAGAGCAGGTTGTTACGTGCACGAGGAGCATGTAGTCTTTTTGAGTGGCTCTTTTGTCCAAAGGCCTTCTTTCAGCCCGTCGTTATGGTCCAGCCAATCGTGGACCAGATCTCTGCTGGGAGGGGGCGGGACAAACTCACATATGATAGCTGAAGCTGAATCAGAACAGTTTAAGCTACTATGTTGTTCAGAAAAAGCTGAATAAGCCAATATGATCATAATAATGAATAAGATCAATCATAGCTTATCTTCCATTGTTACTTTCTCTATGATACAAGGTTTACTGATACTGATAAGAGCTCAACACAACTAATAACAGGTGAGCTGATTTGAAACGTCAGCCACATTAGAGCCAAGAATAGACTACTGTAAATCATGCAGTTCAACAGAAAGTTGAGTTCAGGAGTCATTTTGAAATCATCAGACAAACTGATTGTCTTTGTTTTAGGATGAGAGACCAACTAAAGCAATGCCAAATACAGAAAGAGCTCCACTAGGTAACTTTGGATCATGTAATTAAAAAAAAACCTGTTTTTTATTGTCACTTGAACACTAGGTTACAGATGCTTGTTCAGTCCCAACCAAACCTGAAAAATCTCCAGTACAACCCAGATTTCTTTTTGTTTCCCCAACACGATAGCGAGCCAGCTGATGCCAGTGTCTACTCCACAGAGTACCTCCACTTCATTCAGTGCCACTCAGATACCACTCTGCTTCCAACTCACAGGGCACTTCCCCACCTGGTCACCAGATGTCACTCTCAGCCAAGTACTGGTCTGTTCCCATCATAACTTTGAATCAGCCTCACCTGCACCTGTGTTACGTGCCCAGTCTAGGGGTGAGGGCGGAGTAACAACATTAAATTGAGCAGGTGAAATGTGGTAACCAGTGTGATGAGGTAGGCAAATGAGACAGGACTGAGCCAAACGGAGTTTTATGAAGCAGAGTAAAATCAGAGGAGTAGACATACAAATCAGACAAACATCAGGGAGAGACAACATCAGGAGATAGATTTCTAGAAGTATAGGTGGACTATGGACAGTGCCAAAGGAAAGAAATCATAAACACCTTACCTGCCTAGCCCAGTTCTTCCCTAACCAAAATGACATAAATGGCACCTGCCCCTAAAATCTAGTGGCACCTATACAAAGAGTAAACCTAAGTGAATGCAAAGTCAGTGGGCCCAAACTAACACCTGTCCACCACAAGAGTAACTACACAAAATGGTACTACACATAATCAGAAGCTGAACTAAAAGAGAGTGCTTAAGCCAGAGTACATAAAAGCATCCTCTAACTTCCTACAGAACTAAAACCACATAATACAAACGTTACTCTCAGTAAAAACTAGTGATGGGTCCGGCAACACCGATGCGTCGGCGCATGTGTCGAGCCCACAGAGCAAACCCTGTGTCGGTGCGCGTATCGGTTTCAGCAAGTCACATGACCGATACAGGAACTGTTTAGAAATGACACTGATGTGCCAAACTGTGTTTATAAGGAAGCGCATCTGTCAATGGGATGCATCTGCCAAAAGAATCCCTGATCATTTGCGGTACAACGTGTGTGTTATATATCCAAAACTATGGAGCAGCCTCAAGGCAAAAGAAAGGTTTCTGCCGTGTGGAACCATTTTGATCTTACATCAGAAAATAAGGTATTTGTTAGTGATGGGTAGATGAGGTGTCATGAAGCGTTTCGACACATAGCAAAACTGTATCGATATTGGGTCGATACGGTGTAGTCTTTGAGTGGCTCTTTTGTCCAAAGGCCTTCTTTCAGCCCATCGTTATGGTCCAGCCAATCGTGGACCACATCTCTGCTGGGAGGGGGCGGGACATTCGGTTTATAAGGAGCTGACTCCAACCAGGAAGTGAGTTCTGACTCCACCTAGACTATGTGAGACTGTTGTAGAGACTTTGAGAGAGTCTGATGTGTTTGTGTGATAGTCTTTGGGACATTATGTTTTAAACCTATTTTTACTAGTGATGGGTAACCACATAGCAAAACTGTGTTGATACTGTGTCACTGAATACTGACACCTACTGGATGTTAAAAATCCCTACAGGCAACCTAGTCGACAGACTGATAATATTTAAGTCATTGTATTTTATTGTATATTATATATTGTATTAATAATAATAATAATAATAATAATAATAATACAATTTATTTATAAGCGCTTTTCACAACACTCAAGGACACTTTACAAAATAATTAGCAAAACATACAGAAGAACACAAAACATACTAAATGAACACAAAACATACAAGAGACAATACAGTGGATATCACAGAGAACAGGCTATTTTGAAGAGGTGAGTTTTAAGTCTAGTTTTAAAAAGAGGAAGAGAATCTGTTATGGATGTCTGGTGGGAACATCCGGTTCACCATGCTATCAACACTAAGCTACATTATCACGCTGCTTGTCACACTGGCCTACATTGAATTGGTAGCATGCAACACGATAGCTTGCAACGTGTTTACACTAAAAACCCACTGCATAAACTGAAAATACACAACAAGATATGATGTTTAATATCAAAAGACATATTATCTGCATATAGTTACAAAAGCTAGTAGATATCACGTAAGTATTTACTTACCAAATAAAGTTGTAAACAGTGTATGTAGCGTAGCTGGCACCGACATAAACAAAAGAAAATGGTGAACCGGCTGTTGCCGGTTGCGTGGTGCATTCTGGGATTTGTGAAGAGACCAAATTGCCTTTGAGCCGGACACTCTTTTCTCCTCCGACAGTTCAACAGTTGCCTGATTAAAAGGTTGCAGCAGAGTCAGGCACTGGTTGATACTGACAATCATCAGCAGGGAAAGGTACAGTGTCTGTGTTAAGTGATGCTAGGGCAGCCCCCAATGGTTCTCTTTGCTCATACAGCTGCTGAAACATTGCATATGTGCTGTTCCAACATGTGTCCACTTCCTGAATCAACTTCATTTGTGGCAATCCCATGTTGATTTGCAGTAGTGCTGGATTTAAAGTGTCCCACTATTTTACAGGCCCTACTTTGAATATTTTCCAGCTCAGAGGTTTGACCAAGGGACTTTTTCACAATCAAATTCAGGACGTGGGCAAAACAATGAATATGTTGCAAGTTCAGCTGGTTGATGCTTGCAACAATGTTGTTGGCCCCATCCGTAACCATGCCACAGACCTTTTCCCTGAAATGTCAGGAAATGGTTAATGAACATATTACAAACTATTTTTGAACTAGGGATGCTCCAATCAGGTTTCATGCTATCAATCATAATACTGATCACCATGAGTGCCAATCACAGATACCGATCACATTGGCGGTAAACATTTTTATTTAATTATGATGAGTGCTACTGGCTATGTAATATAGAAAAAAGGAACCCTAAAATCACCTTAATTTAGACAAGAACATGTTTTTACTTTTTCAAGAGAAAAAAAAACTTGCAGGCACAATGCGGCAACTATTCAGGTCAAAAGGAGAACTGAACAACACTTACATTGTTATCAGTAACACAATCTTTAACAGACTGAAAACATTAAGGCTCTCAACAGGCTAAATAGTGCAGAAAGTAAAATAAATATAACAATATTGCCTAAATCAAATAATGTCAAGTATTGAGGTTGTCAATATCAGGGTCTGTCAAGGTATAGGGGTTGTGTCAGGTCTGTCATGGTATGAGGTTGTGTCAGTATCAGGGTCTGTCATGGTATGAGGTTGTGTCAATACCAGAGTCTGTCATGGTATGGGGGGTTATGTCAATGCTCTTAGTAAAGCTCATTTATACTCTGAAAAGTACACTCAGATTTTAGAGCAAAATTTGATGCCTTCAAGATGTTTTCCATGTATTTTTAACAAGACAGTACAAAAGCACATTCATTCATTCATTCATTATCACACCCGCTTATTCCGTATCAGGGTCGCGGTTAGTCCCCTACCCCCTCACCGGGCGCAGGGCAGGGCATTACATTAATCAACTAAGCCCAGGACAGGGCGCCAATCCATCGCTGGGTGACACACAGACACACACACACACACACACATACATACCTACGGACAATTTAGATTACCCAATTCACCTGATCCCCATGTTCTTGCAATGTGGGAGGAAACCGGAGTCCCCGGAGGAAACCCACGCAGACAAAAGCACATGCTGCACATATTATAAGGGCATGTCTGTGGAAGAAGAGGGTATGATTATTTTACTGGCCTGTCTGTAGTCCTGACCTGTCCCCAATATAAAATGTTGGAGATTTTTGGAATTAAAAATGTGATGACAACCCTGTACTGTTGCACACCACATGGTTTGAATGACAATAAAGCTGAGTCTGAGGAAGAATGGTACAAAATAACACTTGAAACACTTCATCACTTGCTATCCTCGGTGCTAAAACAAATGGCAACATTACGAAGTGGTAAATGCTTTACCGTCCCAACATTTTTTTAATATTAACAAATGAAATAAAGTTAAGACCAAACATGAAATATTTTGAGTTTATAGTGTCTGCAGTGTAAGAAACGTTGGTTTTTTTCATTTGCATTTTTCATACTGTCCTAACTTTTTCTTGTTTGTTTTTTGCTCCCAAAATGTTACATTCAGTAAATGAATCATAAGTGTACATTAAAAAAGTGCAGAAGTGTGGTCTCTACATAATATAGTTAATTGAATTTTACTTTAATAAACATATAGTGTTCAATCAAAGGTGCAATAATTTTTTCGTAAGGATCTACAGTATGTGGACGGTGCTTTTATGGAGAATCAGTAGGAAAGTGTTAAACAGACATACCAAAAATACATTAAGTGACATTACAAATTCCAGATTGTGGTTGTAATACTTATTTATCTTCAGCACTCTATTTACTAAAATATGCAGGGGCAGTTCTAGCCTGTTTGGCACCCTGGCGAACAATGCCTCCGGCTCCCCAAACCGCCTCTACCACCTCGAGTATGCATCATCAACTCCACCAGCGTTTGTGCTAGTTTATGCTGCAGAAATCATTGTTTGTGCGGCTTCTGTTTCAAAGACATATTAAAAATACATTGCATTACCTATGACGTAATGCACCTAAATTGTCTTGTTCATTTATGCTCCATTTGTGCCTTTAAAATGAATATTTGTAGCCCATAACTTGTGCCCTGTGCTCGACTCTGCTTTTAGACTGTGATTGACTTGTGTTCGCGTGATTCCCCTTTGATTGTTTCATTGTTGCTTCATGGTCTGTATAACACCTGGTGTAGGGTTTGGTTGCCATTTTCTTTGTGACTGTGTTTATCCCCCGTTTTCAGTAGTTAGGAAGTTAGGTTAATTCATGTATTTTCTTTTCTTTTGTTTGGCTGAGGTAAGGTAGTTTTGGGTACATTTAAGTTAGTGTGGGTTGTTTGTTTGTTATTTTGGCCTGGACCAAACCTGAAGTTTGCACAGTGTTTTATTGTACTTGTTTTCCCCCAAAATACACAATTTCTGTAATATAATCATTTTCATCCTTTTCCTGTCTCAGCCCTTTTTATTCACATCCATCATGTCATCTTACAGTTGTTACAACTCAAACCACGAGACCGGGTCGCAAGTTTGTTCACAAGTTATGGGCTACATGGGCACGAGAGGCTGTGCGTTATTGCAATTTTATCACGGGGAAGGGTGTTGATGGCATGATGCAAAGTAGACTGATCAAATCGCAGTAATGCACGGTCTCAAGTACAAAGTGGCTTATTGCTTTTATAAAATGGTGGTCAACATAAAATAGGATAAAACACACCAATGTTCATAGTTCATAAATGAATTTATTAAAATTAATTTTAATTCATTTTAATAATTAAAAATTTTAATTACAATAAACTATTTATCCACCTGTCAATTATATCTGCAAACAGTTAACACTGTTGCCAGGAAACACAGCAGGGAATATTAATCAACATCTGATAAACTTGTAGAGCATTAATATATAATTCAGATGTTGTGATGAGGTCGGTGCTGTGGTATTTCATGGATTTTAAAACAGCTCATGAACGAGGCTCAGCCAATCAGATTTTAGGACCGGAACTATCTGTTATATAAAAACACTTTTTAACCATGGTTAGGTCATATAAAACAATAACCCCCGAGTTTGTGCAGTAAAATAAATGTTTGTGTTTTATTTTTCTGTTAATAGTTCTGCTTTAATAGTTGTTAATGGTTAATACAGTAGTTGTGCTATTTTAATTAACATGCTTTGGCTAGTTATACATTTAATGCTCTATAAGGGCAGGCTAGGCTGTGTCATCAAGTACGCTGGTGTTCCAAATGCAAAATAATTCCCCGTACATGGCAAGTTTGTACTTGTGAAGTCCGCAAGTTCATACATGCGTACTTGAGGTTTGAGAAACGGCCCAGTGTCCCTCTCCCCAGCCAGCTCTTCCAGCTCATATGGGAGTATTCCAAGGCGTTCCCAGGCCAGCTGAGAGATATAACCTCTCCAGCGTGTCCTAGGTCTTCCCTGGGGTCTCCTCCCAATTGCGTGATGTCACAGGTAATCACAGGTAAAAGATCATTTAAAATGTATTTTTAATCTTTTAAACAGCAGCAACACAAACAATGATTTCTGCAGCACAAACAAAGAGTATTTTTATTACGTTTTTGATCACACGGGGGGCCAGTGTCAGGCCCCTCCCCCTTCCTTTCTTTCACGCAAACCTGTGTGTCAGACCTTAGCAGGAAGCTACACACACTGTACCAAGATGACCACTCTCCACAAGTGGGCAATAGGAAACCAATATGTAGGCTTGACAGGCTATATGAAACAATGCATTTTTTTTAGGGTGAGGGCTGGGCCGGGGCTTGTGCCACCATGGTCGGCTGCCCATATCACCCATATCAGAAATTGGCACTGAAAACATGAATTACAATACATTTATATCAAATAAGCCCAATTTGGCGTGAAAACCGCGAACCTGGCAACCCTGTCTGTGATCGTTCTTTTTGGTGGAGCAACTGCCTTGATCAACAGTAGCTCCCCCTGGTGTTAAAACTAAGAAGTGCACTACACTCAAGCAAAAGTTGACGTGTGGGCCGTATTCTATTCTATGTATAAAATTTCTTGCGGGTCAATTAATAATGGACCGCGGGCCGCAGTTTGGACACCCCTGGTTTAAATGATGGAAGTCCTAAAGTAAAGGTAATGTTCTGTCAGGTTAGATAAGAGTAAAAGGGCTTAAACCAGGAGATGAGCTGTGATAAGATCAGTTTGTGCTGCTGTTCATGTCAAAAATATCTGCTGTGTTCTATTAGAATTGAGATTACATATCAGGACGAAAAGTTCATGTATAGTGTCTTCTTAAATACTTTGTTCACTTCTTCTCAAATGTAATTTATATGCACTATAAAACATTTTTAACCATAATTTTAAGATACTAGAATGGCTTGAACATGCTTTACTCTTATATTAACATTACATTAACAGAATTTTAGTTAAAGTTGTTTTTTTTTTTTTACCTGTTATTGAAGTTTGTCTGCTAGTCTGCTGCTCGTGCAGGTTATTTTTTGTGAAATAACAGAAGAAAACTCAGTATAGCTCTTTATCTGCTTTGTGCATCTATCATGATGCTTATTTACATTAATTTTCCATGAACAAATGTAAATAATCAGAAGTTACAATGGACACGTAACAACTTTCCTCTGTTTGCTGGAAAAGGTCAAATTCACCAACAAAAACAACCGTGAGAGCTACTGGTGCACTGGAATCAAAAATAAGGACATGTTTGCAAAAGGTTGAGAACTCCTGGTCTATATGAAGGTATATATGTGTGTGTATACATTATTGATCAAAAACTTAAGACCAGTTAAAAAATTGCAAAAATTTAACAGAAGAAATCAGCACAAGAGACAAAAACTTTTAAGTAGCCAATTTTTTGAAAACTGCATTTTCACTCAAACATGCTTTTTTCAGATGATCAAAAGTTTAAGACCATAGCCTTTAAAAGCCAAAATCTGCACAAAACATTTGGATTCCATGTCATTTTTGTCAAGTATTTACACTGTCAAGACCTCCTGATGGCAAAAGCCTAAAAGCTCACTGACTCTGAACGTGGTACCATAAACAAGACCTCTCACAACGTGCCATCACTGCTGAGGTTGGACGCAGTAAGACAGTCATTTTACATTTTTTAAATGATCCTGAGGGTTATGGACCCAAAAAAAATCACCAGCGCTGTGCCGCAGGATCTGACTGGCTGTCCGTCAAGACACGGGACGATCCTCTACCCAAATTAAGGCCATTACTGGTGCTGACTGCAGCTCAATAACCATCAGACAGCATCTGCGAGGGAAGGGCTTCAGAAACAAAAATGTCTTCAAAGGCAACGTCTTCTTCAACGCCACAAAACTGCCTGTTTGGACTTTGCAAGGGAGCATCAAACATAAGACACTGAAAGTTGTTTTCTCTGATGAGAAAAAATTTAACCTTGATGGTCCTGATGGCTTCCAACGTTACTGGTATGACAAGGAGACACACAGTGGGAGGGTGCGCCATCATGATTTGGGGTTTTTTTTCCTTCAATGGAACACTGGAGCTTCAGGCTGTACAGGGGCGTCAAACAGCAGCTGGCTGTGGAGATGTCACAGCGGGCATCGCTCATGACTGAGGGCCCTCATCTGTGTGGTAATTACTGGGTTTTTCAGCAGGACAATGCTGCAGGTCACAATGCCTGACTTATTCCAGGAGAGTAACATCACTCTTTTGGACCATCCTGTATGTTCCCCTGATCTAAATCCGATTGAGAACATTTGGGGATGGATGGCAAGGGAAGTTTACAAAAATGGACATCAGTTCCAGACAGTGGAGGCCCTTCGTGAAGCCATCTTCAACATTTGGAGCAACGTTCCCACTAGCCTCCTGAAATCACTTGCATCAAGCTGCCTAAACGATTGAAGTGATCAACAAGAATGGTGGAGCTACTCATCACCGAGTCCTTTTTTTTGGCACTTTGATTTCTGTTTTGTGTTTTTTGAGCTATGGTCTTAAACTTTTGATCAGCTGATGAACAGCCTATTTCAGTTAAACTGTTGTTTTCAGTAAATTTCCTTCTCAAAAGTTTTTGTCTCTTGTGCCCATTTCTTCTGTTAGCATTGTGAAGCTCTACTTAGAACCTTCTTAAGATCCAATAGTGCAAAATGCAAATTCTTGCCATTTTTTAACTGGTTTTAAGATTTTGATCAGGAGTGTATATGTGCATGCATGGCAGCAATAGTCCACCTCTAAGTGCACAAGTACTTTATATAACTTTATAAAAGTATATTTAATAACTTTTTAAGGCTTAAATCCATAACTATATATATGGGACTAAAACACATTCATCCTTTATTTAGTTACAAACTGCGCATACATCTGACCACTCATTCATGATTCCATTTATTATATTTTTTATTGTGTGAATTTTCTACTGTGTACTTTCATTGCTGTTATATGATACTGAGACTGTAATTTTCCTTCAGGATCAATAAAGTATCCGTCCATCCATCCATCCATCCATTCATCCTTTCTTTCTTTTTTTTCTTTCTTTCTTTCTTTCTTTCTTTCAGGCTTAACTTGTCCAGCAAACACATAAGCTCTTACATTAAATGTGACAAAGTGTGTGAAATGTTTTCATTTCATTTTAAGAGAGATACAAGATAAACTGATAACTTTCACTGCATTCATGCTTCTGGATTCCTGATCATTTGCATTTATTTACATTGCATGAAAGTAAATAACCATATAAATTGATGTACAAAGCAGATAAAACAGCTGTACTGAGTTCAGGTGTTTTTCTTATTTCACAGAACAGAACCTGCAGCAGTCAAACACAGGTTGTCAGAAGAGCTTCAGTTACAGGTGAGCACAAATTTACCTTTAAACTGAAATCCTGTTTATTTATTTTTTTATATCTGCTGTAAGAATAAAATATATTTATATCATTCTGATATTTTTTATATTATTATATGTTTTAAATTACATTCTACTAAAGTAAAAGACTGGGGAAAAAGTTAAAGTAAAAAAAAACACTTATACAAACTATTTTCTCCTTTCATGTGGTCATGTGATCATATCTGGGAGTTATATTTGACCCTACACTCAGCTTTATGTCACACATCAAATCTCTGACTAAGTCCGCATTTTTTCATCTCCGGAATATCAGCAGACTCCGCCTCCTACTCTCTCTTAAAGACTCGGAGGTTCTGGTTCATGCTTTTGTTACTTCACGACTTGATTACTGTAATTCTCTTTTCTGTGGTTTACCTGCCAAAACTCTTCATCCTCTTCAATATACTCAGAACTCTGCTGCCAGAATCTAAATCTGCTCACATCACCCCTGCTCTCCATCAGCTTCACTGGCTACCTGCCTCTGTACGCATCCGGTACAAAATCCTTATACTCACTTATAAGGCATTGCACGGTTTAGCTCCATCCTACCTTTCTGCTCTCTTGCAGCCTTATGTTCCTCCACGCTCACTTGGGTCTTCTGATTCTGCTCTTCTGTCTGTTCCTAGGTTTAAACTGTCCACTATGGGATGCCTTGCCTCTCTCTCTTAGACTATCTCCCTCTCTTCCTGTGTTTAAAACTAACCTAAAAGCCTACATTTTCTCTACCACTTTTCATTCTCTTTAACACCCCCCTTTCCCATTTTTTTTTTCACTGACTGTAAAGCGTCCTTGGGTCTGTGAGAGGTGCCATATAAGTGTAACGGTTTTTTATTATTATTATTATTATTATTATTATTATTATAACTGTAAGAGAACACAGCAGATGTTTTTGATATGAACCAGATCATCACTGACTGAGACCAAACTGGTCATGCTGGATGATGTTGCAGGCATGGTGTCTCCAGACTCTTTCATGTCTGTCACAAGCAAAACACAAAACTAGAGAAGAATCAGTCAGACGGATAAGGAGAGAGTAGTTGTCTTACTACGTAGTCTTACTACAGTCTTACTGTTGCCTCTGCACTGCACCTGCTGTCACTTTAATTTACACCAAAGCAGGTGAAACTGATGAACAAAGTTACGCTTACTAACTTGACAGATTCATATCTCTGAATTTAAATTTACTTGATTATAACTGATTAAGATTTCTCTTATTTATCGAGTATTGTATGTAACACAATCACAGGCACAACCATAACAGTGAACATGTTCTCACCACGTTCTGAGATGGCTGATTTTGTCCATCCAGTATTAAACACTTTTTAGAGACACTGTAGTTACTGGAGCTCACTGCACCTTTATTTACTGTTTTGGTTCCTGTGGGACTGTTTTTGCTGCAGCAGTTTTAATGCTCGACCAAAACTCACCTACATCACACTCTTTAAAAATATGCAAATATATGGAACCAGGAGCTCAATGAGAAAGAAGGCTTCATTGTACAAACATTTACATCTTTTATCTTACTTAGATTACATCAATATTACATGAGAATTTGTAAGAATTCTGGTGTTTGGTGAAAAAGCTTTCCAGTCATAACATGCCTGGAGTCCACAGAATCAATTTTGCCAGTTTAATGTTAACAACTGGTCAAAAATAGTAAACACCAGTTCAAAATCAAGCTGGAGCAAATGCAGGGTCCATCAGAGGAGAGATCTTTCAAAGGAGAAATTTCTAAGTGTGTTGTAGAGTCTTTATTCAGTGTTTTTACTGCAGGTTGTTTCCTGCACTGGTTGTGTCACCACATTTGACTGTAATTAAAGAAAATGACTTGAGTTAATGAAGATGTTATAAAGACTGCTCTGGTGATTAATATCTGAATTCTCTCTCTTTTCTCCACAGTCATGGGTTCAGTGCTGTATTTAGTGCTTTTCTCAGGTCAGTGTAGGTTCATGATCATCTGTAAAACTCTGCTGTTTTATTACTGAACTGTCAGGCTGATATGAGGTTTTAATCCTAACAGGTCTGTGGACTCTCTACTTGTGTAAGATTCGTCAGTTTTATTTGGTGAATGAAAATAAGAGCTGGATAGATGCTCAGATATACTGCAGAGAAAATTACACTGATCTGGCAACCACTGAGAGTCAAGAAGAAATGGATGCTGTAATAGCTGCTATCAACAGTACAACAGGACATTTCTGGATCGGACTCAGGCAGAACAATAATGTAAGTAGTGCATTCTTTAAAATTATATTTTAACTATTAAGACAAAATCCAGTTTTGTAAAGTATGATATGACTAAAGTAGATTATTTAAACCAAATTAGAAAATGTTCTGATTCATGAACATCTGCTCCAAAAACATCAGTAGATGTTCATGTATCACTGTATCTTCTCATTTTTAACTGTTTAATAAATAACTTACATTCTGAATAGATTTACATTAGTTATGAATTATTTTAATAAATTATATTAAGCTGGGGCGGCACGGTGGCTTAGTGGTTAGCATGATCGCCTCTCAGCGCTGGGGTCTTGGGTTCAATTCCCCATCTGAGCGGAGTTTCCATGTTCTCCCCGTGTCTGCGTGGGTTCCTCCGGGTTCTCCGGTTTCCTCCCAAAGTCCAAAAACATGGAGGTCAGGTGAATTGGTTACTCTAAAATTGTATGTGTGTGTACGCACCCAGTGATGGACTGGCACCCTGTCCTGGGCTTAGTTGAATAGTGTAATGCCCTGCCCTGCGCCCAGTGAGGGGGTAGAGAACTAACCGTGAACCTAATAAGGATTAAGCAGGTGTGATAATGGATGGATATATTAAGCTGAATTATGATGATCCTGTTTAAATGTTAAATATGTACGTACTCCTTTATTATCACTCTTAGTATAAAAGTAAAGCAACTTAAACTTTCGTGTTTAAGCAGGCATTTGGATAATGGACAAGGTAGCAAAGCCTTTGACATTTTTGCACTGTTCTTGTGATGTTTTCTTCAAGTGTGTGTCTCTGTGTTTTTATTGTATTTATTTATTTTACTTCATTTTAAATGTTTTGTAAATTTCTTTTGTAAAGCACTTTGTGGCCTGTGTCTGTGAAAAGTGCTCTATAAAGAAAATGTACTTACTTACTTAGTAAAAGTAATTTTACATGTAAATGTACAATTTAAGTCTTTTAAAATTCTGTAATAACAAAGCTAAAAACAGAGAGTGCTGTGTTTACTGATCAGTATTAATGTGTTTGTAGGGCTGGTTCTGGTCAGATGAGAGTAACTACTCTTACAGCAACTGGGCGAGTGGAAAGCCAAGTAACGGTCAGGGTGATTACTGTGTGGAATTACGGCAAGAACTTGGAAACGGATGGTATGATGCAGGGTGCCACTGGCAAGAGTCATTTGTCTGCTATGAAGGTGAGAAACAGTGCTGTGTAAGAATTGACAGCAAGTGGCACACTTACTGCCGAGACTTTCCAGTTCTCCCGGAAAAGTATTGCGAGACCACTGCCGTGACCCGAAACTCTTGGCTGACAAATGTAAACAAAGCCGGATGGACAGCTGTAATGCAGCTGAGAGAAGTCGTTGGACTGTTGCCATGTTTCTGATAAACAAAGGAAGTCCAGATCACAGTCATGGATCAGATCTTGGAAAACTGCATAAAATAACCGATATGAACAATTCATAACTGTTTTTCAACCGTGTACATCCCGCAAGTGCTTCTGGGTGATGACATCACCCTCGAGATGGCCAGTCAAATCTAATTTTTAAAATCATGGCCTAATGAATAATTATTAGGGCAGAGAAAGCCCGTGTGTCTGTGTGTGTGTGTGAGAGAGAGAGAGACAGAGAGAGAGAGAGAGAGAGAGAGAGAGAGAGAAAGAGAGAAAGCGGGCGCGTTTGTGTGTGTGTGTGTGTGTGTGTGTGTGAGAGAGAGAGAGAGAGAGACTGAACGTCTGTTCACGTGACGCTCCGCCAGTATTTTGACTGTCTTACTGACTGATTAGCAGAATGATTCTTATCATTTTCTAGAATATTTATTAATTTGCTGGATTTTTCGACATGTATGTCTTGTCCCGCTCTCGCGACGACTTGATTGACCCACTGCTCCCGCATGAGACGATTGTGGTCCTACGATACAAGATATTGTAACGGGTCCCACGGTAATGCAGACCTCTACTTTGTACAACCTCCTTTTGCCAACAAGACAGCACTTAACCCTCTGGTGCAAAGTGGTCACTATAGTGGACAGATATTTAAAATTCATTATCTCCTAAATGCAGTGGTTTCTATGGTGGAATTGCATATGTCATTAGAATGCTCTCTACTGCTCCCCTCAATTGAGGTTCATTCAGTGGTTAGTTGTTGTAACTACAAGTAAGCATCATCTGAATCCAAGATGGCTGACAGACAGACACACTTGTTGACCACTCCTGGAATATCCTGTCAATCCTTCTATTCTAGGAGAACCATACAGTAGAGGTGAAAAAATATGCTGATATTCAGAAGTATCTAAGTAACAATATTATTATTTTAGTTTTGAAAATTTTATTTCAGATAAGTAGGAAATTATATTTAACCATGTGTCCAAAAGAGTGGACAGCATGCAATGCTAAGTATATTTTAACATAAGTAATATAGTTGATTTATCTTTCATTATGACTGTTTTGTTTGCAATTCAATTCATTTTGGGTATACATATTAGTTAGTAGTAAAAATATATATGTTTTTGTGCAGATTATTTGTAGTGTGTGTTAGTAAAATTATAATTTTGTCATATTTTTAGACCACAAGTGCAGCAAAGAATAGGGAAGACTATAGAATAGTCCAGGAAATTAAATCTGACTCCAGGGACAGTGAGTATATGACAGCAGTGATGAGGAGTGGCTACCAGAGAAAAGTAGAAACATAGGAGATGAGGATAAAGGAGATGCAGTGAGTCAGGATGCTGAAAGTCAATATGATGAGGGCCAGGATGATGAAGGACAGGATGTAGAGGGAGATCAGTGTGATGAGGGAGCTGAGGGAAATGTCCACATGGTACATGCCCAGAGAAATGCCTGCACTCAACCCCCGCAAATATGACTGGAAAGTTCAAGACAATGACTTTCATGGAGACTTGCCACGTTTTCTAGGGGACAAGAGAGTGAACATTGAGGGAAGAGAACCAATTGATTTCTTTAGGCATCTGTTTCCCTTAGATCTCATTGATGAGATCATTGTGCATAACACCAACTTCAGAAAGGAAAAGAAAATCTGGCAGTGACAAGTGAAGAAATGCACATTTTTCTAGGGATCAATGTGGTCATGGGGTACATTTGATATCTTAGGGCACGAATGTACTGGTCCAGTGAGGATGGCCTTCGTCTTGGAATAATTGCAGATGCCATGTCTGTAAACAGATATGAGCAAATTCTGAGTTATCTGCACTTTGTGGATAACTATACTTACCAGCCAGCAAACACAGATAGGCTCTACAAAATAACACCAGTGCTAAGTACACTTCAGAAAACATTCCTGGCGGCAGCAGACCCTGAAGAATTCCAATCAATTGATGAGCAAATCATTCCCTTCAAAAGCCATCTGTCAATCAAGCAATACATACCAAAAAAGCCCAAACCCTGGGGAGTGAAAGTGTGGGTAAGGGCAGGGTCCTCAGGTTATATGTACAGATTTGAAGTGTATCAGGTGTCAGCAAATAGGGGTCACAGCAGTGGTTTAGGAATGGCTGGAGATGTAGTGATGCGCCTTTGTGATGACATAAAGCACAAAATCCACAAAGTGTGTTTTGACCATTTCTTCTGCAGCATTCCACTCCTTGAGGCCTTGAAAGATGTAGGCATCTATGGCACAGGTACATGCAGAGCAAACAGATTGAAAGGAGCAAGTCAGAAACTCAAGACTGAAAAATTACTGAAAGAAGAAGGCAGAGGGGCCTGCTCTGTTGTCAGCACAAACAGAAACATCACTGTTACACATTGGCTTGACAGCTCAGTCATCCACATGGCATCGACCTGTGCTGGCCAGTCCCCTGAAGACATTGTCCAAAGATGGCTCAAGAAAGAACAAACAAAGATCAGTGTCCAAAGACCCTACTCTGTGGCCCTTTACAACCAACACATGGGTGGGGTGGATCTTGTTGACCAGTGTGTGGCAATGTATCCACATAGACGTGGAAACAAGCGGTGGTACATCCGAGTGTTCTTTCATTTTTTAGATGTGACCGTTGTTAATGCCTGGAGACTCTACCTGATGTCAGGATTGGAAAAGATGAATCTCCTCATCTTCAAAGCTTCTGTGGCCCGTGCACTGATAAATGTTGGCTCCCTTCAGCAAAGCAGAAGAGGAAAACCCAGTGCAACCCCACCTCCAGCAAAGCGCAGGACATTGACCAAAGTACCCACTGAGGTCAGGTTCAGCACAGCAAATCACTGGCCCAAGCTCACACAGGTCAAAAATGCAAACAGATGCCACGATGCTGCATGCACCAGAAAGACCAAATACATCTGCATGCAGTGCCGTGTGGCACTGTGTCCTGGATGCTTTGCCAATTTTCATGTAGCCTAAGATTGATAAACTGAGCATATGCTGAGGTTAGGAGTTAGGAAACTAGTTTTGGAGATGCATGTGTTCAGTGATGCAGTGACCGCCCATTATTGTTTTTATCACTATATTTTCAGCAATAAGTTAATCCAAGTGCATGCATTGTTAAAAAAGTATGGAGACTCAACATTTGTTCTGTTTAGAAATCTTTTTAAACATTCGATTAGCTTACATTGAAGATTTACAGCTGTGAAGCCTAAACAGTACGACTATAGAATGTTAAGAGTGTGTGAAAGTATATGCAAGTGGAATATGTGCTCATGGATTTAGGATAAAACTCAGGTTGATTCATTCTTCCAATAAGTTTATACTGTTTATTGTTGAGTGCTTAAGTGCATGTGGTCCACTGCAGTGGACATGTCTGTAAATTTTTTTTTAATTCATGCATCAGAGGGTTAATCTTCTCATATAACTCTTCACAAGATGGGAGAATACAGAAAGAGGGATCTTTGAACACTCCTCTTTGCAGAAGCTCTCTAAATCGTCCAGAGTCCTGGGTCTTCTCCTATGCACTCTCCTCTTCAGGTCACCCCACAGGTGTTTTATTGGATTGAGGTTTAAGGACTGAGATGGCCATGAGATGAGCTTGACTTTGTACCTTGTGAACCATTTTTGAGTAGATTTGGCCACATGTTTAGGGTCATTATCTTGCTGAAATCCCAGTGATGACACATCTTCAGCTTTTGGGCAGAGGCCACTAGATTCTGATTCAAAATGTCCTGATATTTCACAGAGTTCATGATCCCATGTATCCTTACAAGGTTCCCAGGTCCTGTGGAGTAAAAACAGGCCCACAGCATCACCGATCCTCCCCCATACTTAACAGTGGGCATGAGGTGTTTTTCTGTGTACTTATTCTTGGTGTTATGCTTACAGTGTTTATTACCAAAAAGCTCTATTTTGGTCTCATCTGACCAAAGGACATGGTCCCAGTTAAAATCCCAGTACTGCTTGGCAAACTCTACCCGTTTACGCTTATAAGTATAACTCAGAAAAGGCTTTCTCCATGCATGCCTCCCAAACAGCTTGTTGGCATGTAGATAGCGTCTGATGGTTGTTTGGGAGAGAGGTTGTTATCAGAGTGTGGCTATTGACTCGGGCAGAACTATCTAGAACAGCCTACCTAAAAGGAGAGAGCCAGAAGATAAACAGGCATGGGAGCTCCCCGAGACACTGGCATCCCTCTGCTCACCGTCAACAAACCTCAGTGATCATGTGAGCAGTGGTATGACAGCGCTCAAAGGTATTGACTGACCTGTTCTTCTACGGTAGCATCTAGGGGATGCTACGACTGCAGCGCCCCTAGCGGTTTGGCATAATTGAACAAATTTACGCTACTCGTTACTTGGAATTTTACTCGTTACCTGGAACAAAAATATTCTGAGATCTCGACTCGTTACCTGGAATACTCATTAGTAGGGATGCTCGTAAGTAGGGTTACCACTGTATATAACTAGTAATAATAACTAAGTGCTATTAATAATAAAATTATAAAATGTATATTTATCATTAAAGAAATATTAATGCATTATAAATATTTAATAATATGTAGTAAACTGTTAAAAGCATGAAGCATAAAATTATCAATCAATTCACCTTTTTCATTCAACTTCACTCCAACGCATTACCACCAATTTTACACTTATGTTTGGACTGTATGGTCAACAGACTCAAAATCAAATCAAATCAAATTTATTTATAAACCGCTTTTTACAACTGATGTCACAAAGCAGCTTTACAGGGTTAGTAATAACAGACATCAAATCATTAATCCCTAATCCCTGGAAGAAGCCTTGGGAGGAACCAGACTCACATGGGGGACCCATCCTCATCTGGCCAACTAATTCTAAGTCTGTGATAAATTATAATCATATGATGTTGTAATGTTCAGGTGAACTGATATGGTGACAGTAGTGGGACAGGGATGATGATAACAGTGGTAGCAATGATAACGGCCAGAAAGTCCATATGAACTCCAATGTGGGCAGTAGAGTAGGGCATCTGGAGCAGGCCACAGTAGTTGGTTGTTGGTTGGCAGCTGATCCAGGGAAGCATCATTCAGAGAATAGTAATCAGTCTTCCATCAGCCTTGGACCGGACCGATGGGCAATCACTCACTCGGAAAAGACAAAAATGTAATTAGTTCTGTTTGGATTTATAGAGCAGGGGGATTATGAGACATATCAGAGTGTGGCTATTGACTCCGGCAGAACTATCTAGAACAGCCTACCTAAAAGGAGAGAGCCAGAAGGTAAACAGGCATGAGAGTTCCCCGAGACACTGGCATCCCTCTGCTCACCGTCAACAAACCTGAGTGATGGCGTGAGTAGCGGTATGACAGCCCCAGCATCTCCGTTCACTATAAATCCCTACACTAGTGCACCCCTGGACCCACAACCTTTCTATAATGTAAAATAATAGACCTCATTTACATAAAATTATACCTAATTTCTGAGTAAAAATATGCAGAAATTCTCAATTATTTTGACAATAGTTCAGGCATGTAAATGGACTGCTTATCACAGACTGGTAGATGCACACACAGAAACAGGTTAAAATATTAATGTTAATGGTTTTAATATGAAACCTGATATTAAAATACATTTAGCTGACGTGACACTGACAGAACAAACGTCCAACATGTTAACAACTTATAGTGGAAGCTGAACACGGACTGCTGGCTAACTTGCAAAACTGGTTTACAAGTTCAGACGCTTTTTGTGGAGTGACAGCAGGGACAGCCAATCACATATTAACAAGAAACGGGAGAGCCAATCGATGAGCTTATGCGCGGTCTAAAGTTAAACAGGCTTCAGACTGAACGGTTTGGATTTCTGCTGATTCTAATGCTCAAGTCGTCTCCTTTTAATACAGCATAACATTGTTTTTAGTAGATTAACACTACAGGGGACCAAAACTGCCTTTTGAAAAAATGAAAGTGTCTCATCTCTCCCACAAATTACGTCTGTGCCTTCAGCTCATGAAGTCCTCTTTTAAAAAGCTCTACCGGCTTGGCTTTACATACATGTTTTGTTTGTAAATGTTGCATTACTTTGGAAGTTTTCATGCGCAGCACTTCATTACAAATAACACACTGAGGTTTCTGTCCGTATTTGTCCTCAGTGAACAAAATTCCACATTTCAAATCCTCCGGGTTATATTTGCGTTTTGTCTTGCCTCTGAAATTCATCACAAATTTAAAGAGAAGGGTAACGGGCTAACAAGTCGTGGTTACCATGGCAATGAGTGTGCAATGAGTACATCATCAGATAAGTTTTAATGATTTATTTTTTAAAATTGTTTTAAAATGTATTATTTTTTACAAACTGTCCGCAACCTACCCATAACGTGTCTGTGACCCATTTTGGGTCGGGACATACCAGTTGAGAATTGCTGCTTTAGACGGTACGAGGATAGAGTTCTTAAACAGGACAGAAAGTTCAAGATGCAGACCAGTTGTTCTAGGAATGAAAAGAAGCTCAGTTTTGCTAGGACTGAGCTTTAGGTGGTGGGTTGTCATCCATGTGGAGATGTCTGCCAAACATGGTGAAATGCGGCTGGATACCTGAGTGTCCGAAGAAGGGAAGGAAAGCATCAGTTGAGTGTCATCAGAATAACAGTGGTATGATAATCCATGAGAAGAAATGACTTCACCAAGAGAATGAATGTAAAGTGAGAAAAGAAGAGGACCCCGTACTGAGCCTTGTGGGACACCAGTGGAGAGCCTGCATGGAGCTGTTGTGGACAAAAACTACCAAGCAAAAAAACAGCAATTGTTCATATTTTGGAAATTGAGTCACTCGTAAGCAGGGATGGTGCTCCACATATGCGGATCACACGCTCTGTGTGGGGCACGACAGTGATACATGGGCACCACACATTTTCAGGGGGCACCATGTGTCCGTTTTTTGTCAGGCATTTCAGACTGATGTTCAGACATTTGCTCTTATTTTGCTCTGAGTAAAAGATGTTAGCTACTGGGTGCATTTTGTTAGCTAGCAAACTAACATATAACATATACTGAACCAAAGGTTAATAATGACAAAAATAGTGAAATATTGGACATGCCTTTGTCTTCCTGTGTTTTCTCTACTTCAATTTTCTTTCTTTTTCTTTTCTCTGCTTCAGAGGTATAGACTCTTTTATGAGACATCAGACGTGCACTCTCTTCACATCTCACATTAGTTATTGAACACTCAAGTGGTGCATTTGCATAACACTGTGAGCAGCCAACAGCAGTAATCAATTAACTTAGTACAGTGGTAACCCTACTTACGAGTTTAATCCGTGCAGGACCTGAGCTCGTTAGCTGGAATGCTCGTTAGCTGGATGCATTTTCCCCATAAGAATACATGTAAAACTGATTAATCCGTGTCAGCCGGTCAATATACTGTATACTTTAATATGCTTAGTAATGTGTTTATATGGGTTTTTTAAAACACAAACGTGACGACGACGATGCTCGTGTAGGCTGGCCGCTGAGGAGAGGGACACCGACGGTGCTCGTGTAGGCTGGCCGCTGAGGAGAGGGAGACCGACGGTGCTCATGTAGGCTGGCGGCTAAGGAGGACAGGAGGACAGGCATACGTGTATGACATGGTTACACTTATCATATGAAAAGTAAAAGTAAAATTTATCTAACTTTCTTGTTCACTACCTTTTGCTACCTTAGCGTCGCTTTAAACAGGCACTTTTACTGACCTCTTCTTCTACGTTAGCATCTAGGAGATACTACGACCACAGCGCCCCTAGTGGTTTGGCATACTTGAAGAAATTTACTGAGTAATTAAATATAAAGCTACTCGTTACTTGGAATTTTATTCATTACCTGGAACAAAAATATTCCGAGATCTCGACTCATTACTCGTTAGTAGGGATGCTCGTAAGTAGGGTTACCACTCTATTGGTGTGCCAACTATTAAAATATAAAAATTGCTTTTGCATGTTTAATACCCTTTTGTTTGTATTATTCAATGTAATTTTTTAAATATATTTTTATCATTATATCTTAGTGCTCTTGGGGACCCCCATGTGGCGTGGAGGCCCTAAGCGGCCACGTAATTTGAGTATGAAGGAAGTGTTGATGGTGTGAGTGTGTATAATGTATCAGTGCACAGTACAGGAGGAAGCGTTGACGGTGTGAGTGTGTATAATGTATCAGTGCACA
>BRDA01055960.1:0-11698 GCA_036984385.1 Crenuchus spilurus | reverse complement strand
ATCAGTGTTTAGCAGAGACTAGTGTCAGTTTTTGGCAGTGTTTAGTGTCAGTGTTTGGCATGTGTTTAGTATCAGTGTTTAGCAGAGATTAGTGATAGCATTTAGCAGTGTTTAGTATCAGTGTTTAGCAGAGACTAGTGTCAGTTTTTGGCAGTGTTTAGTGTCAGTGTTTGGCATGTGTTTAGTTTCAGTGTTTAGCAGAGATTAGTGATAGCGTTTAGCAGTGTTTAGTTTCAGTGTTTAGCAGAGATTGGTGTCAGTGTTTAGCAGAGATTAGTGTCTGTGTTTGGCAGTGTTCAGTTCTCTTATGGCTCTGGGAAAGAAACTGTTCTTAAGTCTGTTTGTTGGTGATGTGACAGACCTGTAACACCTAAGAGATAGAAGCAGGTCAAAGAGGTGATGTCCAGGATGTGATGGGCTTTTGATAGCTGCTCTGCTGTGGCAGCAGGACCCGAGTAGGTCCTCCAAAAAGGGTAGTGAGTGGCTGATGATCTTCTACACTATGTTGATGACTCTGAAGGGCTCTCGGGTCCACTGCAGAGCAGCTGGTGTACCATGTGGAGATGCAAAATGTTTCAATGGAGCAGCAGTAGTCAAACATGTTTTTCCTGAGGAAGTAGAGCTGCCGCTGTGCTTTTCTGACAACTGATGTAGTGTTGGTGGTCCAGGAGAGATTTTCAGAAATGTGCATCCCTAGGAACCAGGATGGTTCAAAGATCAGTGGATGATGTTTCCAGAACCTAAACAGAACATTAGTGGAATGCTTTTAGAATGAACATTTGTTGGATACAAACCATTTTCCACCATCTTCATCTGCTTATTTACTTTAATGTCACAAATTAAATCACACATTGTTTATTCATATGTCAGTACTTGGATTTACTTTTGGTATTACTTTATGGGGTGATTGAGTTTGCAAAAGTATGACATGATATTTTAAGGCATTTTCTTAAATATGTTTTTGGATTTTCTGAAGTTTGATAAGATGTTACAGACAAAAAATGGCCCAGAAGTGCTATAAAGGGATAAAATATGATGAAATACTATGTATACAAAGAGGTTCACATACTGCACTGCACTAAATCTAATTAGTGTTCAAAGTTAAAAGTCTCTTTGTATGTCTGTAGTTAAACAGTCTCTTTGTAATGAAACATGCAGTCAGTGTACTTTAATTATAGATGATTTTCACAGTATGCTCAGAAATGTATCGCTCTTGCCCAGCTATCATCTTTGCATACAGAGTTTAATATGAGAGAGTCAGGTATGCATTGACTGTACTTCAGCCAAAACAATAAAACTATCTGACTATATTGTGTCTGTCCCTCTCATGCAACCAAAACAACTCTGACCATTCAAGGCATGTGAGCTCTTTCGGTTTCTTACCAGTGCAGTCTGAATATGCAATCATTCCCCATGATCTGAAGACCAATCCTAAAATGAGTCATTTGGATATTACATCAGTGCAATTGTAATATACACTACCTGTCTAAAGTTTGGGTATGCTTAGTTTCTGAGGAATGTTTGAATGTTTCTCTGTTCCACACTTAAAAGAGACTGTTTTCAACTTAGTTCATTCAAACACATGTAAATACCAGTATAAACATAACAAAGACACACTGTGATCAGACTGTGATCAGACCATTCAAACCACAATGGCTACTGACCTTGTTTAGACTTAGCTATTAATGCTAAAGCATGTTGGGTACTGTATATTTGTATTTATCATGAAGCTGCTGTGTTAATGCTTTGTGTTTATTTACTTTTTTGATCATCAGAGTATCTCCTTGGTTTGATGAGCATGTTTTGTCTAAATAATGATTTAATTTTCCAAACTATTGTTTCAAGCTGACATGTAACTGATGTACCCAAACGTTTGACAGGCAGTATAGTTATGCCTTTTTTATTGGTGTACTATTTCCTACTTGTGACCTGGGAGCTAGAAAAACCATCTTAACTTGAATCGCCTCACACTTCAACGCTAATTAGGTCAAGATGCTTTTCTTCTCTAATGAAACCTGTCCATTCTTGTTGGTTCATGTCACTGTGTATCCTCATATCTCCACTGACATGGAGACATGGAGAATGTTGAAGGTTGTGAGAATGGCTAACAAAAAGGAACTAAGATGTCAAAAGAAGGTGAAGAATGTCACCTGGTTTCTTGAAGAGATTATTTTTATATGTATAAAAGTAAGGTGTGAAGAACTGTACACTTAAAGCTGTGCACAGTTGGACCATTAAAGATATTAACATAATTCATAAATTGGGGAACATATGTGTACCTGTGCAGAACCTGTCTTTTCTGACATGGTGATGGGGCGAAATGAAAATTGGCAACTGATAAAATGAGAGAAAATATACTTGAGTGGGCAATCTAAAAGATTCACTGATGTTGCATAACTTCTTAAGGAGATTAGAGCTGGAGGTGGGAGAGTATGATGTGTGACATGAATGAGTGGGTTGTTGATTGGTGCTGGTTGTAAGCTTCGGTGTTCAACCAAGGCAGTTTCATTTGCATTTAAATATTTTTCACTCACCTCAAATGCAATTGATTAGAGACCTAATTTTCCTTCTGTGGGTGTAAGGAGTCATCCCCTGTCCCTGTTTAAATCAGCCTCCCCCAATTCGTTAAAACTACTCATCAGCTAATATTGCCTGCAGCTGTGACTGGCTTATTTATAGACTTTGTGCGGCATGTGTGGTGCAGTCATTGACTTTGCCTCTGCAGGTCATTTTTAGTAACTGGTGGCGATTCTCTAAGGGTCTCAGCCCTGACTGTTTATTTAAAGTCTCAGTCTCTGGCCTCAGAGAAGAAAAACACATGAAAGGCAAGAGGCTTACTGCTGAAATAAACAGTAACAGCCAACAACCAAATAAAAGCAGTAAGTGCTGATCTAAAATTAATTTTAGTGACAATAGGCATCATAGATAGAGATGAATCTGATCCAATGTCTTCCAGCCCTGTGCTGCCTTCATCAGTGATATTTTATTCATTTGTATAGTTTACAGTAGATCATACTGTATCCTAAACCACATAAACTTGTCGGACAGGTCTTAATTAAGATGCAGGTTGAGAAAGGTTTTGATGTGTTTTTACAGATGCTATTTAAGTGACTATTAAGTTCTAGTGTTTGTTAGAATTAGATGCTTTACTTGTGCTTTTTTTTGGCATAGCTGAGTTTGTGTAATAATGATAATAATAAATCATGATTTTACAGTCTTCTATTGTCAGTAATTTAGATGTGTTAAACCCTTAGGCCTCTTTTGTTAAAGGATGGAAGAGAAAATTCCAAGAGCTGTTTGACCCAGAGTGGCTTAGTGTGATTGTGTATAGAAATATCCTTCAGGCCAGCAAATAAATGCATTGGCCTTCTGCGGTGTAGTGAATGAAAAAATATCCAGATGCTCAGCTCTATCTGGCTGCAAGTTAAATGGTTAGCATAGCAAAGCGGGGTCACAGTCCGGCGTCACCGAGCCTGTCTCGGGGGCACAGAACCGTTCTCTGAGCATGAATTTAATCTGCTGCTGTCATATGCTGCCACTCAGACTCAGAGAACCCGCAGGAAATGAATGATGTGCATAAAGGTTGACATGACACAAAGGGCACCTATGTTACACTGCAGTTCATTCAACTGTACATACTGTTCTACTATACTGTAATATTTCTCAACTGTACATACTGTTCTACTATACTGTAATATTTCTCAACTGTACATACTGTTCTACTATACTCTATTGTTCTACTGTACATACTGTTCTACTATATTCTACTATTGTTCTAGTGTACATACTGTTCTACTATACTATACTATTGTTCTACTGTACATATTGTTCTACTATACTCTACTATTACTCAACCGTACATACTGTTCTACTATACTCTACTATTGTTTTACTGTACATACTGTTCAACTATAGTCTACTATTGTTCTACTGTACATACTGTTCTACTATACTCTACTATTGTTCTACTGTACATATTGTTCTACTATACTCTACTATTACTCAACCGTACATACTGTTCTACTATACTCTACTATTGTTCTACTGTACATACTGTTCTACTATAGTCTACTATTGTTCTACTGTACATACTGTTCTACTATAGTCTACTATTGTTCTACTGTACATATTGTTCTACTATACTCTACTATTACTCAACCGTACATACTGTTCTACTATACTATTGTTCTACTGTACATACTGTTCTACTATACTATTGTTGTACTGTACATATTGTTCTACTATACTACTACTCAGCTGTAAATACTGATCTATTATACTCTAATATTGCTACACTATGGTGTCTGTATATATATTGACAAAAAATAGCATCTTGTGTATTTAAGGTTGTAATAACTTCAGGCTCCTGTAGATGGTGTTACATCATGTGATTAAGGAGGCTGATGATAAGGCTATGAATACCTGCAGGGTGTATGAGGGGATTAATAAATTGAGGAGAGGTGGTACAATACAGGTCTTAATTAAGATGTCTTGTTCTATGTATGGATAATGGGTCACAAAGCAGATGTTAATGATAAAGGAGTGAAGTCATTTGGGCACTAAAAGTTATAGTATGAAGGAAATAGCTGAATTTGCAGGTGTATGGAAGCCTATTGTCGTACAGGAGAAATGCCACCTTTCTCAGAAGAATTATCTAAGCAATAAGAGTTTCAGTTAAAGTCTCATTTGTCTTTCCATCTGATCTCATTGTTCTCTAGGAGAATCTGCTGAGATGTTAAGGAGATCTCCATACTGATCTTTTCTTTCCTCTGGGCTTATATTCTTGAACTTTCTCACTGCTTTGAAAATCTTAGAACTCTGAAATCTCAGTGTGCTTTGTGTTGAGCAGAAGCGGGTCAGACAGATCTCTCTGATCTAGACCCGTTTCACTGGCCCAACAGGTGGTCAACATCTGAAGAGGTTCAAAAGCAGATTTTGAGCTGAATTAAGTGCTGCAAGTGGCGTTTCAAAAGCTCTAATATGAAAGAAACTGTCTGGACTAGACTATGAATTGTGATATAAAAATGTTGGCTTTGTTGTCTGGTTCACTTCACATCTTTTTTGTTGGTGTTGGAGATTTATACATGGTCATGTTTGAAGTTCTCATCATTTTCTATTGTGCTGCTCTTTCTCAAAATGAAAGAATTCTGATAAGACTCTTATGCCTGAAATGCAGCCTTTTCCAAGAAACATCTCAGTTTTCTTTGTAAACATTGGGCCTTATTCAGCAATCTGAAGGAGAAATTTCTTCTTTGAATCCATTTATGCTGTTTTCATGGAAATTCTGACATTCAGCAAAGTTTTGTTCACTTTATGTGGACAATGGGATCCATTATTATAAGACAAGAGCTGTAAACATTTCTGCAGTTTAAGCACATTATGTTTCTGTGTTTTAGGACTTTAGGACCAATTTAGGACTTCCTGTTGAGAAAATTTAAAGGAAAATGAAGCCTTCAATGAAGCCTTCATTTATAAGTCATTATAAATGTCTTTATAACTCTTTATAACTTGGTAATACTGTTTTATTAGAAACTCTAATAATGCATCATGAGCCTCTCATTATATATTATAACTCAGGGTTTGATTACTTATAAACATGTTATAACATTAATGTTATAATTCATTATAATGCATTATAAGCAAATAATGATCTGCACTGTTATAAAGGCCTTATTGCAATTATAAAGCATTATGAATATTCAAAATGGCGTCACAGAGTGCTTCAAGTAAATTTCCTATTAATTATGCATCTTGGGTCATAACCCTAACCCTAACCCTAAATTTTATTTCAGAAAATACAATTCACATGAGTGTGCCTGAAAATGTATTACAACTGAACTGAACTGAACTGAACTACATGTGAGTGCTTGGACAGAGTGAAATTATTCTTCTCAAAGTACAAAATAATTGCATGCTTCACTCTGTTTTCTTTGAAATTGAGAAATTGAAGTTTTAAAATGGCAATAATCAGGGTGCCCATGGGGTCTTAAAACGTCTACAATTCAAAACTTTAAATTTAAGGCCTTATAAAGTCTTAAAAATGGTAAGATATCCATCCAAGGTCTTAAATTCATTTTCTTAAAGTCTTAAATATCCCTAAAAAGCGATTAACGACAGATCTATTGACTTTTCCCGGTGTTGTGGCTTAATGTTTGTGCCACAGTCCTGAGCGCGCGTGGATGTGTTGAGCGAGTAAGACCCTTGATACTGAGATTGGTGATAAAAAAGAAGATCTCGGACATATGTACAATGAGCTTGTATTTATACATGCTAGTGTTGTGTTGGTAAGGTTACTTGTATTGAGAATGTAACTATCTTTTCTAATATTGAATTAACTTAATCGTTTTCAATAACTGAATTTATAAAAATAAAATGTTTTGAGAATATTTGGGATCATTACAATGTTTAAGGCAATTTGTCATGTTGGTCTGAAATTTCACTGAGAATGGTCTTTAAAGGTCTTAATAAAGTCTTAAATTGAACTCACTGAAACAAGAACCCTGAATAATGTGTCTGTGCTTTTATAATCAATTTGTTTTCACTTTGTTTTACAATAATGTTATAGTGCCTTATAATTAATTTATAACAACAATGTTAAAAATCACTTTACTTGAAGCACTCATTTATAGCATTATAAACATTTATTACGTGTTTATTATTGCTAATATGTATTTTAAGTGTTTTATAATTATTCATAGGTTACATTCAACGGAAATTCATGCATTATAATGCATTATAAGGAAAAAGTGCATTACATGTATAGTGACAGTTGTGTTACAATGTGATTATCACAAAGTATCTACAGTTGATTATACAAGCTTTATGATGCATTATTTGACTTTAGAAGTATGCTAACAATGCTTTATTACAATGCTGCAAAGAGTTCTAACCACATTTATAGTTGCTTATAAATACAGGTTTCATAAGTCATTTATAACTACTCAGGTCATTGTCTGTTTATAAAGCATTACAATCACTGAAAATGTTTATAATGAAGACAAAAACTTCAAATGTCAGTCACTTTACTTGACACACTCTGTGATGACATTTTGAATATTCATCATGCTTTGTAATTGTATTAAGGCATTTATAACAGTGCAGATCATTATTTGCTTATAATGCATTATAATGAATTACAACATTAATGTTATAAGATGTTTATAAGTCATCAAACTGAGTTATAATATATAGTTAGAGGCTCATGATTAAGGCATTATAAGAGTTTAAAAGTATGCTTACAAAGCATTATTACCAAGTTATAAAGAGTTATAAACACATTTATAATGACCTATAAATGTAGGCTTCATAGAAAGTGTTACCGAAAATATTATTAAATTTGGCTCATTGTTCATAATTAAACATTGACAGCCTGCTTGGGTTTAATAACTTTCTGAAATGAATCTCAGATACATCAGAGGCAGCCGTGGCCTGGTGATTAGAGAACTGGGCTTGTGATCTGAAGGTTGCCGGTTCGATTCCCAGATCCAACAGGTCATGACTGAAGTGCCCTTGAGCAAGGCACCTAACCTCTAGCTGTGACTAGGGCTGCCCGCCGCGCCGGGCATGTGTGCTCAGTGCCCCCTAGTGTGTGTTCACGGATTGGGTTAAATTGCGGAGAATTAATTTCGTGTGTAAAATCACAAAGATCAAAACAGTAATCTAATTTGATTTAAAAAAGCTAAACTGTAATTTATTTTATATTCATCACATGTAAGGGGACATATTTCATCCATTTTAGTTTTAATGTTGATATTGTTTGAATTTAACTCCAAATGATATAGTCTAATAATTTGAGATTGTGGATTTCTGATCAACATTAAAACTAAATAAAGGGATGAAATATGTCACTTCGTGTGTATTAAATAACATTTTTTACATTTGACACTTTTTAATTAAATTAAGAACAAAAATTAACTGAAAGGAATTCAACATTTTTATGTGACACTGTAGTTTCAGGTTTTAAAAGTATAAATCATGATGCTTGGTTAAAATAATTTTGTAAATTCAGAGCTTTTCAGCACTATTGCCAGACGTGCTAGATTATAATTTGGCTGAAAGTAAACAAAATCTAGACTCAGTGGCTAAGATTTAATTAAACACCCTGTTTCTTTTCCTTTTTTTGTATGTTTCCACTCAATGGTTTCATCATACACCTTTTTTTTTTTTTTACAATTTATTGGATATTATTAAACTTCAACTAAGTGTAAATTAAGCCTACATTGATATTTCAATTCTATACTTTAAACTATACTACAAAATATCAAGCAAAATCAACTTATGACTTATGAACTTATGAAAATATAAAATTAAATTAACTGATTATAAGAGACTGCCACTGTGGAGGGGTGATTGGATGCTAGATTCGGCTCTTTTTTTTGTCATCATTACTGGGTTACCTCCTCCTCTGGCTCAGCGATTGGTCACTGGGGCGAGCTCCTGTCCCCTTATTGGTTAGAGCCAGTATCAGTTCATCACGCTCAGCTGGTCACTGGCTGTCTTATAGGCTCTGGCACAGCAGTTTAGTGTGGAACCATTTCATTTAAGTCTAGTTTAAGGAGGTCAGGGACTTTACTTTTTTTATAATTTTCATGAATGTATTTGGGGGACTTATTTTATTGACTGAGGAGGAAGCCCACCGATAAACCCACAAGTCTCGCAGACTAAGGTCGTAATATCAGGAATTGTGCAGTATAGCGGCTCCTTCTCATTTTTTTGGGCACCTAGTAGGTCATGAAAACTTCCCATAGATGATGTAGCAGTTCCATCAGGGAGGCTTACTGCCCTAGACCCCCTCAAGAGGCGCCTGGGTTCTGTAGAGGCTGCCCTGGGGAGGCACTGCACCTTTAAAGAATAGGAATCTGTTTAGTCACCCCAGGTGGCAGCACACCTTGGGAAAAGGTAGAACTTCTGCCTTTAGCGTCCTTCAGGTTGTTTTATTTTATTTTCAGAACATATTTTCCCGATACCTCCCTCCATGTGCAGAGGAAATGTGTGTGCACCACACCTTTTCACCTCCATTGTACTTATTCATCCTGGCTGTGACATTTAATGTTTTATTTAGTTTTTTAGTTGCTACTCCCCTCTATGCACTTGGATAGCATAGAGCGGGCCATGATCCAGAGGGCGCTTGACTCCACCATCTGGCTCGTGTTAGTCCCGTGACAGTAATTATCCAAAATTTCAAGTGTAAGTGTAGTTTAATATCTACTTTTTCTCATTTCCAGATTATCGTTTCAAGGGATAATTCTCTCTCTAAATTTCATTTTAAACATTTTATGTAATTCTATGTAATGAATGTTTAAGTATAAATATTACAAGAAAGCAAATAAAATGATCTGGTTTCAAATAACACTGAGTAGATAAAACATTTCAAATAACCTAATAAAACTTACTACATATTATCAAAGTATGACATATTAGATATTGTAAGATGATGTCACATTTGTGCAGTGCAGCACTGTTGGTGAAGCCATGAGTATTCAAGTCTGTGTATCTACAGTGTAGATACAGAGCTTTAAATTCCTTTGTGTTAAATACCTGCCAGTCTCTGATGTGTTGAACGTTGGTCTCCACTTGGGGGCTGCAGCCACAGAACCAGGCGTTAGCTGTCAGAATTCTGGACAGGCAGAACCTGCAGAGCGTGTAGATCACAGTGTGTGGATCAGCCATGCAAGCTGAAAAGTTTACTCTTCAGCTCCAGTACCATCCCACCACCAAATCCAAATTTCAACAAAATTTCACCTACTTGTACACATACTAACCTCAGATTACATAAAACTTTAGTGACAGGGTTCCTGATTTTCATTCTGATCAAACTAAAACACACAAAAATGTCACATTGTGTAATAATAAATTATAAAACAAATGACAGTAAAAAATAGTGCCTTATTAAGTTCATTTAAGTGCATGTTTTTTTTTTATAACTTTTTATTGACTTGTATTAATTCCTTTAAATTAAAGTTCCTGTTGCTGGATATCTTTAGTAAAAATTTGCTTTATTTGGCCATCATTTGCTCATCCACTGTGAAGGACATCTGCTGCTCCTCTGACTAAAGTACAGCTATACATACTCTACCATGAATCATTACCCTCCTTAAGAGAGAGAGAGAGAGATAGAGAGAGAGAGCGAAAAGGGTGGTGGGCTGTGTCAGGCTAAGTCTCGGCCTAATTAATTCTCGCCGATTGTCCTGATAAGACCCGAACACTGGAAGGTCATCCGTCTTGTTGACTTGCTCCCATTTACAATGATTCTTTATCTACTTCTCCTCCTTCATTTGCGCACACGGTGTGGTGTCCTCTGTGTCTTTGAGAGATGGAAGCACTGGACTGTTGTTACCTGACTCATTCTTCAGGATGGTTTGGTCCTGTTGTGCTGGCACTGAGACACTCTGTTTATGCCCCTCCCCCTGTGTATGCACAGGAGGCTACTACTGTGTAGTAAGCCTGTTGCTAAGCCTTTGAAGGCCCTTTGACGTCATTGCCTTTTAAACATTGGGCTGTGCACTCCAGTTTAATGACAGGGAGAGGAGAGAGGATGGAAAACTGATCACTTATATTGAAAATATGGTCAAACATTATGTTTTGTTCATAATTTAATTCAAAATTGGAAAATCTTATTTTAAACCTCCCATGAAGATAATGAGATTGTGAGTTTGAGTAAATGACAATTAAACAGTATACATACTGTGTATCTCTTAGAGCTACAACTGTCACATTCCTAATATCAACACTCCTGAACCCGAGACAACATCAGAAGTGTCTTACCTGGATTAACGAGAACCAAAACTGGTCCAAAGTCCTCTTTTCATTTGTAAATTAGCTCCTAGAGTCTGTGATTCTGCAGTCTGTGATGGTTTGAGGTGCTGGTGTTGGTCCACTGTGTTTTATCAAGTCCAAAGTCAACACAGCCTAGATTTTAGAGCACTTCATGTCTCCATCTGCTGACAAACTTTATGAAGATGCTCAGCAGCTGCACAAGGTGCCAACACTATGTTACTGTGACTGATTGGAGCTATAAGTCACTGATCAACATTAAAACACTTGAAATATGTCACTTATATGTGTAATACACATAAAATGATGAATTCAATTATGAAACGATGCATATTGGTAGGGGAGGTGCTCTATGGAAAGGGGTTTATATCATGAATTTTAATAGCTCTATTGGGTAGGTCTTTATTATGACATGGCACTATACACAGTCTTTTGTGAAACATTTGCTGTGAGCCTTCAACAGTAAGAGTCACCATTCAGGTGAAGCATAGTGAAGGCATGTTAGAACGCACTGTGTGATGTTCTAGAGCCGCTGCAGTGAAAGTGTACTGAGAATGGACTTCTCATACATCGACTGTCTCCCAGTGGTGCCCCACTTAATTGACAGACCAGTGGACTAATTAACCTCTATAATGAAAACAGAAGCAATGAGGAAAGGGCCTATGAAGCAGATGCATGGTCATAATAATACTATGATGTGTAAATGGGATAACAATATACACTGCTCAAAAAAATAAAGGGAACACTAAAATAACACATCCTAGATCTCAATGAATAAAATATTCCAGTTGAAAATCTTTATTTATTACATAGTGGAATGCGTTGAGAACAAACAACATAAAAATGATCAATGTAAATCAAAATGATTACCCCTTGGAGGTCTGGATTTGGAATCATACTCAAAATCTCATACCACCCTCATGGA
>BRDA01055957.1:2570-13637 GCA_036984385.1 Crenuchus spilurus | reverse complement strand
GGCAAAACAACTGTTTACGAGTGTACGACTTAGTATTTTGTTTATAAAGGATTTATTATGATTATTGCTATTTGAATGAATGAATGATTGTTACACTTATATAGCGCCTTTCTCAAACCCAAGGACGCTTTATAATCAACACACTCCATTTACACACACTCAACCACATACATACACCGGCGAGAAGCGGCAGCCAATCGCGCACAGCGTACTCTCAACCGGAAGTGACCGTCCACCTGGAGGACTGCATCGAGCACTAGGGGGATCACCCAGGACAGAGTGCCAACCATATCTGGGCAAACATACACACATTCATACACAGACATACACATTCATACACACCAGGGTAATTTTTTTAGAGTAGCCAATTCACCTAATCTCCATGTTTTTGGACTGTGGGAGGAAACCGGAGACCCCGGAGAAAACCCACGCAGACACGGGGAGAACATGGAAACTCCGGTCAGAGGCGGACTCGAACCCAAGACCTCAGAGCTGAGAGGCGAACGTGCTAACCACTAAGCCACCGTGCTGCCCAAGTACACTACAGTGTTACATCAAATGGTACTAAATCAGATTATACATTAAAAGGAAAGCACGATTGATTTGCTTTGAAAGTTTTCTGTCAGGTATGGATGGATGGACAGGCAGGCAGGCAGGACTTAAAGTCATTAATAATATGGTAACATGAGTGTTTTATTAGTTCTTTTATAAGTGTTAAACCGTGAACCTGGCAACAGCAGAGTCTCGTGCAGCCTGCTGTTGGAAACAGTGCCTGTGTTGCCAGGTTCCACAGTATCCCCGATTTGGAACCAACTTTAATTGAGGCAGAATGAGAGGGCAAGTGCTTGGAATGTAAAGCGCTTTACAGCATATGTCTCTGTAGCATGCTTTTAAAATACTCTGGCTGTGCTGGCATACTTTCGTAACCTTTTGTAATCACGAGAGCCACCAATAAAGCACGGCGAGCCGCATGTGGCTCGGGAGCTGCGCAATGAGTATCCCTGACCTAAAACATCATCAGATTTTCACAAAAGTCCTAAAAGTAGATAAAGAGAACCCCGTTAAACAAATGAGACAAAAATATTATACTTGCTCATTTATTTATTGAGGAAAATGATCCAATAAGACATATTTGTGAGAGACAAAAGTATGTGAACCTCTAGGATTAGCAGTTAATTTGAAGATGAAATTAGAGTCAGGTGTTTTCAATCAATGGGATGACAATCAGGTGTGAGTTGGGACCCTGTTTTATTTAAAGAACAGGGATCTATGAAAGTCTGCAGTTCACAACACGAACAAAGGAACTTTCTGAGGAGCTCAGAAAAAGAGTTGTTGATGCTCATCAGGCTGGAAAATGTTATTACATTACATTACATTACATTGCATTTAGCAGACGGTTATAAAACCATCTCTAAAGAGTTTGGACTCCACCAATCCACAGTCAGACAGACTGTGTACAAATGGAGGAAATTCAAGACCATTGTTACCCTCCTCAGGAGTGGTCGACCAACAAAGAGAAAGGCGTGTAATAGTCGGCGAGGTCACAAAGGACCCCAGAGTAACTTCTAAGCAACTGAAGGCCTCTCTCACATTGGCTAATGTTAATGTTCATGAGTCCACCATCAGGAGAACACTGAACAACACTGGTGTGCATGGCAGGGCTGTAAGGAGAAAGTCACTGCTCTCCAAAAAGGACATTACTGCTCATCTGCAGTTTACTAAAGATCACGTGGACAAGCCAGAAGACTATTAGAAGAATGTTTTGTGATGAATGAGACCAAAACAGAACTTTTTGGTTTAAATGAAAAGTGTGGAGAAATGAAAACACTGCATTCCAGCATAAGAACCTTATCTCATCTGTGAAACATGGTGGTGGTAGTATCAGGTTTGGGTCTGTTTTACTGTATCTGGGCCAGGACGGCTTGTCATCATTGATGAACAATGAATTGTGAATTATATCAGAGAATTCTAAAGAAAATGTCAGGACATCTGTCCATGAACTGACTCTCAAGAGAAGGTGGGTCATGCAGCAAGACAACGACCCTAAACACACAAGTCGTTCTACCAAAGAACGTTTAAAGAACAGTTACCGGAAACATTTAGTTACAGTTATTGATGTAAAGGGGGGTCACACCAGATACTGAAATCAAAGGTTCACAGACTTTTACCTCTCACAAATATGTCATATTGGATCATTTTCCTCAATAAATAAATGAGCAAGTATAATATTTGTGTCTCATTTGTTTAAATGGGTTCTGTTTATCTACTTTTAGGACTTGTGTGAACATCTGATGATGTTTTAGGTCATATTTATGCAGAAATATAGAAAACTCTAAAGGGTTCACAAACTTTCAAGCACCACATTATACAATGTTCTATATACCACTTCCTTCAGTGAGTAATCTACACACCAATACTTACTGTCAGTACTCTATACAACAATACCTTCAGTTGATTTCTACAATAAGCACTCTATACACTAATGCCTAATATCAGCAATACCTGTACTCGATACTCAATAGAACAGTACCTACACCCAATAGTGTACACATCATTATATACAACTACTACTCTATAACCCAATAACTATATACAATTCCCTACAGGCCAATACCAACATTCTAAACTGGCTAAAATGTAGAAATGTTTAAGGAGACTGTACATGAATTACATATGTCATATCAATGCAACAGCTGTGTGTTAATGTGTTTCCTTTGGCAAAAATATGTAGCTGTAACACATTTTTTTTCAGGCCTTAATTCAAAGCACTTTTCCAGGGTACAAACCTAAAGGCTGTAACCTATAGAGCAATACCCAAATCCATTCCTTGACAAATCAGTAGCAATATTCAGTATCCTACTCAATTTTCTACACACACACACACACACACACACACACACACACACACACATATATATATATATATATATCAGTATTCAGTACTTTACAGACCAAGACGCACATTCATTGCTTTACAGAAAGATAGCTACACTTTGCCCTCTACAGACAAATAATCATATTGAATAATCTATAAATCAATGCTAGCATTCCTGGCGATACATATCAAAATATATATTCTACAGACCAATATACACATTCAGCACACTGCAGACCAGTTACCAATTACCCATTATAATTGTACATATTTTCATTATAACTCTATACAGTTTTCTTTCTAAAATAACAACTGAGTTCAATAGAATCACTACTAGTTTGAACATATTTCAGAGTCTAAAATACTTTCAAGTAATTTCTTGAGCAGTAAATTCTTTGTTAGAGAATTTAACCATGTAGTAAAGCCTAAGGTGAAGAAAAGGTATAGAATTTCACTAATAGTTTGATTTATATATTGAATCAGCCTGTGAAGCTCATCTGAAGTAGATCCTGCTGTATTGCACCTTCTCAAAAGCACACAGCATGCAGCAAAATAGCCCCCTCTGCATTAGTGCTTCCACGTCCGTTAAGTAAGACCTGCTCTGTGTGCAATGCTCCATATGACTAAGGCAGTGCAGCACACACAGAGGTGAACTCTAGTGCACAACACATTACTGAAATCAGGTAAATCTAGACATGTATCTATCCATCTTTATCTCTACACATAGCTATAAAAGTCTATGTAACTAAGATTAGTGCATATATCAGTAGCATACCTGTGTGCGGAGCCGGCTGTAGAGGTCTGTACTCATGGTCTCTAATGTGTCTCTCAAATGCAGCACTAGTGGGTCAACCACTCGGTCAGCCAGTCAGTCAGTCCTGTACGTAGGCAGGTGCAGCCCCATGTATGACCAAGCACACTGGCTGACGTACCCAGGACACAGTTTGACTCTCTCACTATCCCAGCAAAAATCCAAAAAAAAAGCAAAAAAACAAGGCCGTGTACCAGGCAGCAATATTTGTGACCACAGAGCGTCCCCTTGCCCGCAAATCTGGCAGCAGATTACAGCTGTGACAACAGCTCTGCACTGTCCAGTACGGTCTAAGATACTAAGCTGCTATGCTTCACTCTATCTCCCTCTATCTATCTCTCTCATGCAGTCTTATCCTTGAAGTCCTGCTCTCCTCCTTCCCAAGGGCATTCTGGGAATGTTACGCTAAACACCAGTCAGAGAATCATATGAGGCCTTGCCTGCCTCCCCCGCCCCCCTCTTTTGCTCTCTCTGTCCTTCTCTCTCCTTTGCTTTCTCATCACAGATGAAAAATATGTATTAAAAATAACCAGATCAAAAAATATTCTTGCGTAGTAAAATAAAAGTCAAACAGTAAAGCAATCGCACCTCTCTGCAGTACATCTTTCTGCACCCTTAATTAAATTCAGAATAACTGCAGAGGACAGGTCAGGGGCACATGTGAAGTATCTGCAGAACAAGTCCAGCATGGAAATATTAAACAGTCACACAGCCTGAGAGGTTCACAGCAGTGCATTGTGCACTGTGTACTGTAAGGTTTTAGTGTCATTAAAGCATAGTAAACTGCAACATTCTCTGAAATGATATCAAGTTTTCTTCAAGTTTCTATTTGTAATTCTTAAAAAACAGTCAGGAGTGTACAATATATCAACAGATTTTACATGAAGAAGTGGCATTTTTATTGCAGTAGCCTGGTGATGGATAACAAATGAGCTGAAACACATACAGGCACTAGTGTCTTGTCAAACTACCAGAAATGGAGAAAGTAGTAAATAACACCACAGTTCCTTATACAAAACAGTGAATTCCTCATGCCACTCTGACATCTGGTACACATTGCAGTTACATTAAAATCATCATTTCTACTGAAAGCATCAACTGCCCTTTACACTCTATCAGTGTCATTACCCTGCATCATCGTCGGTACACTGTATCAATGTTGTTACACTGTATCAACTTCATTTCACTGTATCAGCATCATTACTCTGCATCAGCGTCGTTACACTGTATCAATGTCGTTACACTGTATCAACATCATTGCACTGTATCAACGTCATTACACTGTATCAACATCATTACACAGTATCTTTACACTGTATCAGCATCATTACATTGTATCAACATCATTACACTGTATCATTACACTGTATCAACATCATTGCACTGTATCAGCATCATTATACTGTATCAACGTCATTACACTGTATCATTACACTGTATCAGCATCATTACACTGTATCAATGTCATTACACTGTATCATTACACTGTATCAACATCATTACACTGTATCAACGTCATTACACTGTATCATTACACTGTATCAACATCCTTGCACTGTATCAGCATCATTACATTGTATCAGCGTCGGTACACTATATCAATGTCCTTACACTGTATCAACATCATTACACTGTATCAATATCATTGCACTGTATCAGCATCATTACACTGTATCAATGTCATTACACTGTATCATTACACTGATCAACATCATTGCACTGTATCAGCATCATTGTATCAGCGTCTGTACACTGTATCAATGTCCTTACACTGTATCAACATCATTGCACTGTATCAGTGTCATTACACTGTATCAATGTTATTACACTGTATTGTTACACTGTATCAACATCATTGCACTGTATCAGCATCATTATACTGCATCAGCGTCGATACACTGTAACAATGTCATTACACTGTATCAATGTTGTTACACTGTATCAACCTCATTGCACTGTATCAGCATCATTACACTGTATTGTTACACTGTATAGACATTATTACACTGTATCAACATCATTGCACTGTATCAACGTCATTACACTGTATCAACATCATTGCACCGTATCAGCGTCATTACACTGTATCAACATCATTGCACTGTATCAGCGTCAATACAATGTATCCACATCATTGCACTGTATCAGCATCATTACACTGTATCAACGTCATTGCACAGTATCAACGTTATTACACTGTGACATTACACTGTATCAATGTCGTTATACTGTATCAAAATCATCATACTGTATCGTTACACTTTATCAACGTAGTCACACTGTATTGTTACACTTTTTCAAAGAAATTACACTGTATCAATGACATTACACTGTATCAAAATCATCACACTGTATTGTTACACTTTATCAACATTGTCACACTATTGTTACACTGTATCAGTGACATTACACTGTATCAGTGATATTACACTGCATCAATGTCATTACACTGTATCAAAGTCATTACACTGTATCAGTGACATTACACTGTATCAACGTCATTACACTGTATCATTACACTCTATCATTACACTGTAGCAATGTCGTCACACTGTATTGTTACACTGTATCAAAGAAATTACACTGCATCAGTGACATTACGCTGTATCAACGTCATTACACTGTATCATTACACTGCATCAGTGGCATTACACTTTATCAATGTCATTACACTGTATCCTTATACTGTATCAACATCGCCACATTGTATTGTTACACTGTATCAATGTCATTGCACTGTATCAGTGACATTACAGTGTATCAACATCGTCACACTGTATCGTTACACTGTATCAATGTCATTACACTCTATCAATATCATTGCACTGTATCACCGTCATTACACTGTATCAGTGACTTTACACTGTATCAGCGTCATCACACTGTATCGTTACACTGTATCAGTGACATTACACTGTATCAACGTCATTAAACAGTATCAGTGTCACTACACTGTATCAATGTCAATACATTCTGCTGTCAGTACATGTAGGTAGTTTATTGGTCAAAAATTTGGGTTTCCCACTTAATGGAGATCCATGAAATTTTACATTTTCCATAACTTCATATACCTTTATTTCAGAAGAAAATTGACATTAACTATGGTTTTAAAAAATCTAATTTCAGGGTTACTATCAAAGGGGAAACAATCCCATAATCTACAAATGTTTTATTATCATAGTGACAATGTGTGGAAATATGGTTACAATATTTTACATATCACATTGGCTTTCATATCGCATTTTGTAACATACATTGATACATCTTCACACTTTCAGTCTCACTTAGGAAGCTATGTTGAAATATGTATCCAGACATTATGCTGAGAATATTGAATTGTAAAGCATTGTGTTATGTCCCTATCATACTAAACTGTACTGAGATCATCACCATTAAAATAACTCCCTGACGATAATTGAGGATATGGCTAAAGGCTTGAGAGTACTAAGAGAAGAATGAATGCACTTGGACTGACAGTATGTCTGGAGAAGGAGCATTTGAACTCCTGTAGTGCCTACTGGAGCAGAATCCTGTTCCCAAAAGCTGTGGAGGATTCTACAGGATCCTGCTGTTCCAGAGAGGCCTTCCTGTCCTTTTTGTATTCTTTGTATTCTCTGAGTCTTTGTTACATTACTGTAAAATATTTAAGAGAATATTTTGGCATGTCTGTCTCTGTGGTAGTGTGCTTGCTGTCACTGCAAACCCTTCACTTTGTAGGAATGAGGAACAGCTTTAGGAGTCACACTGTGTCACGTTGCAAGGGCTGAATTAAAAATGAATCACCATCGCCCTCCTTTTGTGAACACACACCCCAGCAATATAACAATAGCAGCTGAGTGTGGCTGTGGCAAGGAATCTACCATTACCAAATGGTCTAGCATGCAAAACAGGAGAGTTTAACCCAACAGCTCTCTATAAAGAAACATAAAACTAGTACATTATAAAGAATGAGATTAAGGCCATCGCTATATATGGAGAAAGAGCAGAAGTCTGACAAAGACATTCAAAGCTAGACTACAGGCACTATAGTATTACCCACACAGTCTCTAAACAGACAGACAGACACATAGATAAGCTCCACTGACAAAAAATAGGATTCATAGATTGAAAAGAGATGGTTCAGTGCAGTGAATGTCTCATTCAATGTGTGGAAAATGGGTCGTAGATGTTAATGATTGGCAAGAAGGAGTGATTGCATTGTGCCAAAAGTCACAGTGTGAAGGAAGTAGCTGAATTTACAGGTGTATTAAAGCATATAGTCATACGGGTCGAGCAAAAATTCCAGTCTACAGAAAATTCTCCTCAGAATTGTGGTCAAAAGATGAAACTTATTGACAGGCATTGCTGGCAGGTTTGTGAATGAACTGTATGCTTCAAAATCAGCTACTTCCTTCCCACTTTTCACACCCTCAGCTTCCTCCTCTCCCTCTCATCTCCCTGCCGCTACCTCCACACACTACAATACTCAGGATACACCTAATGAGGACATCATCATCCCACTTCATCCCTGTACCAACCAGGACTTGTCCTGACAATCCGCATCTCTGGAGTACTGACAGCACGCACCTGAGACTCATTGTCCCATAGACTATATAAACCTCATGCTTTGCCCTTGAACCTTTCAAAGTATTGCCAACTCCTTTTGCCTTACAGAGTGTTCCTCAAGTTTCTGTGTGTGATCTTTGTGTATCGACTGCTTTGTTTCCTGGTTCCTCTCTTTTGTCTACGTCCTTTTATCTAGTTAACTTTTGCTAATTGCTTGCTCTGCTTTTTGACTCATTTTGCCTGTATTCCAGTTTATGCCTCTGTATTCGCTCTTGGTATCTGATGATTGCTTATTGTATTCTCTGGTTTTGACCCACGCCTGTCTCTGGTTTATGCAGTTTGACTTAACTTCGCCTACGTTCGTAAGTACTAAGGTTATCTGTGTTTGTACTGTCTTACTAAATAAAGCTGTTGTTATCCTTTTATCTGTGAGTGTCTGGTTGTTCAGTCTGGCCTAAAACACTATGGCCTTTGGCACACCAAATGCAGTCACTTCAGATCATTAACATCTGCTTTGCATTTTCCACGCATCAAATGAGACAATCACTGCACTGTACCACCTCTTCTCAATCTTTGAATCCCATCACACACCCCACAGGAATTTATAGCCTTATCATCCTCATGCAACGCCACCTGCAGGAGCCTCAAGTTACAAATGTTTTCACTGGAAAGCTTAGATGGAGATAGACAGACAGACCGATAGATAGATAGACAGACCGATGGATGGATGGATGGATAGATCTAATATAAAATAGGAATAAACAAATTTTTCACATTTGAAATCATATGTAAATCTGTGACCATTTAGTCTACACCTCTACCCTTTAACATTGAATGTGTGACATAATTAAATGAAGTTCATACAATTTTTTGAGTGTATAGTCCTTTTAATGCCCAGGTACCCTCTAAACATGGAGTAGGACTTTAATTAAGCCCATGTGTAAAGAGGGACAGTAGGGACTATCACTCTCTGCACCTGAGCCTAGAGCTCCACAGCGACATCCGTCTGTTCAGTTTGGACTGGTTCCAGACTGAGATCTGTGTCAGATCAAACACATCCAGGCTAATATGTAGGTCAATATAACTCATAATGCAATAATGTAAATGCTTCCTTCTCTTTAATGTGGCTTCTAACCATTATTTTAAATAAAATTTCACTTCATACACCATGAAAATGCTTTACTTTGGCCACAGCCAAAATAGATTTTCAAGTCACTAAATAAGCCATCAATTACCATGATGGGAGAACCAGTCCACAATGTTTGTATGTTGTCATATAAACATACAAAAATTGTCACCTGGCATAGCGAAGGTGGTAGCAATATCAGGCTCCTGCAGATGGCCTTGCATAAGTATGATTGGGCTATAAATACATGCAGGGATTGTGACGTATTCATAGATTGAGAAGAGGTAGATTGGGATTTGTTGCCACTGCTGGTAGTATGACTGTATGACTGTACACTTTGATCCACCTGCAAATTCATCTACTTCCTTCACACTGTGGCCTTTGGTACCCAAACGCAATCACTAATTTTTGCCAGTCATTAACTTTGTGCTTTACAACCCATTTTCCACACATCTAATGAGACATTCACTGCACTGTACTACCTCATCTCATTCTATCAATCCCATTGCACACTCTACATGTATTTACAGCCCAATCATACTTATACAACACATTCTTTTGCATACGTATGCATCTCACCACCACCTTAAACATTCAAGGTGTGAATTATTTTGTCTGGAGAGCTTAAATTAAGCATTATAAAGCACTTATTACGAAAGTAATACCATTAAAAATGTGTTGCCTTGATGTAGTATTTCAGAAGAACCAAAGGGAAAATGCAGCATTCAGACAAATTAAATAAAACCATCACACTTACCACACTTCTTCCTCTGGAAGGTGTCACTTCCTGCAGAGGAAAAAATCACATTGTTATCTTAAGTACATTGTTAATCAAAGTAATTTCAAGGTTTAAAGTCATTGTAATTGAAAATAATTTAAAAAATATATATTTAAATGTCTATAAAAGTCATTATAACTGAATATAGGCAATGCTTCTGCTTAAAGAGGAAGTTTACCTTTTCCACATTTAAGCCTTTCTCAGCACATATTGGGTGATACTTTGGCAGTTCAGTTAGTTTTCATGTCAACTACTTGAATAACTAATATAATGACATCACCCCATTCCCACAGGTCTCCATTCAATTACAAAATCCATAGTACACACACACACACACACACACACACACACACACACACATACATCTCCACTGATGCAGACACAAATGTTTCTCATAATGACTTTGTTGACATAATTGTTCATAAGAAGGCATTCGCACATGATACATCTAAGTGTTTTAACCTCAATTTCACATTATATAATAAAAATGTATTCATCCGCTGTGTAGGGACCATTTCTGAATATGCTTGTCTTATCATAGTTGCTATAGTTAAGTTCCTAATAGGGATGCACCGATACCGATACCAGCATCGGGTATCTGTCCGATACCACGTGCGTGTACTTGTACTCGTATTCATAAAAGTGCTCCGATACAGCAGCAGAAGAAAGAAGAAAATAAAAAATTAAAATAAATAAATAAAACACCGCGTTTGATTATGACAGACAATCTTCCTTTGCTTCGAGGGTAGTGCGACCATAGCCTAGGACATCATAGCCTCGTGAAAATACTTATGCTCATGTTCATGTGCGTGCACCATAGCCTGTCTATGGGCTACGACCATAGCCATAGCCACGTAGGGATAATCCTTGAATTGATATCGTTGATACTATTCTGTTCGTATAAGTCTTTACCAGGGATGTGTCGCCTACTT
>BRDA01055950.1:0-10910 GCA_036984385.1 Crenuchus spilurus | reverse complement strand
TATATATATATATATATATATATATATATATATATATATATATATATATAATGTGTGTGTGTGTGTGTAATAAAACAGGAGAAAAATACATCAGATAAATGTGAAAGAACAGTGACATCACAAGTTATTTGTATAGTATTTAAATATATTGCAGCGCTACTGGCTCATTGGCCCGTGGATGTGTGGGAGGCGTGGCCATGCAGGCACCACTTTCCGTAAGTGAGAGACTTTTACTGTTAATACTGTGTGGAGACAGACTGTGTTGTGTCCATGGAGTGGCTTTTTGTGTGTAAGTCCACCCTCGCTGTGTCATCCCTCCCCGGCCTGTATTGCTGTTGGCGCTGCTGTAGATCCTTCTCCTTCTGCTACTAATGCCAACTTACTATGGTAAAACTACTTGTATTACTAGAGTATTACCACTGTAGTATGGTTTTACTACCAGCATGGAAGCACCATGTTTTTTTGGAAACTACCTGATGGTAGTACTACAGCATTACACTAATAGCAATTTACTATCGTAAAAGTAGTTGTATTACTGTAGTACTTCTATTGTAGTACTGTGATACTACCGCACTGGTAGAACCATCGTTTTTTGACTACTATGATGATACTACAATGGTAATACAACAGCAATATAACTAAGTAGTTCATGGCAAAACTACGCTTTCTGGACAATACCTGATGCTAGTACCATGGTAATACTATGCCGTTAGTTTACTAAAGTGATACTACTAATATAGGGTGACCAGACGTCCTCTTTTTCCCGGACATGTCCTATTTTGAGACCTAAAAAAATGTCCGGGGGGAACTTCAAAACCGTCCGGAATTTTGTTCGACTGCCTCAAACATAATACATGTACAGTGCATTGTGATTAGAATTGTCACTCCGTTCCATTCCACTCCATTCCAGGTTTCTCTGTATCGCAAATTACTCACGCCCTTCTCCTCAAATCTATCTACTTTGCAGTGTGTGTGTGTGTGAAGAAGAAAACGTGGGCTTGCCAGTCTACCCCCGAGTGACCCTGGCGAAAGCACGTGTGTCTGCCGGTTCTACAGCAATGCCGAAACGAAAGTGTACGTTTACGGAGGAGTTGAAGAAAAAATTCCCGTGCCTTCGCCAGGGTCGTGATCCGTATGAGGCAGAGTGCTTGCCGTGTAAGGACTTCTTCTGAGTAGTATTGTTAAAACTAGTAGTCAGATTATAGGGTGTCAACAATCACCCTTAGTCCAACTTTATGAAAAGGCACATCCTAAATAGGCCTGAAATCATTGTTGTATCAGTCGATCATCCACTGTATGTTAAATTTCAACTTCTTCCTTCAGGCTCTCAATATAGATTGCCAAAGATTCGACGAAATAGATTTAGGAATTCTTTTGTCCCATGTGCAGTTACGCTGCTGAACAAGAGAAGTAGGTGAACTTTGTTTCCGTTTGCTATTATTTATTTATCATACTCTTAATTCTTCATTGTCTTATGTGAACATGAGTCTTGTTTTAGTAGGTTATTTTATTTATTTATTTATTTTTAATTTTATTGCTAATTAAATTGGTATTACTGCTCTGTCTGGGGATGTGTTTTATGTGTTTTATGTAGTAACTGCCTGCAAATCAAATTTCTCAAGAGAGATAATAATAATAAAGACTGAACTGAACTGAACTGAACTTGTGTCTGTGGCAAATAAATGTGCCAACGACCTGCAGGTGCACGTCAATTCAACAAAGCACGCGAAAGCAGCCAGAGCCAGGGGCGAAAGCTCTTTGGCTAAAGTCACAGATTTCTTTGTGACAAATAAATTATTCTTTTTTTTTACTTAGTCTTTCACTATTACACTCAAAACATGTCAGTGTATGTTTTTGTTGGTGTACGTTTTTGTTGGTGTACTATGTTTTGTGCTGTTCAATAAATGCAATTTTTACACAGACACCATGTCATTTGTCTCATATCATACACCCATGCCCCCCCCCAAAAAAAAAACAAACAAAAAAAAAAACGTGTCCTCCTTTTCAGAAACCCAAATTTGGTAACACTAACTAATAGTAATTTACTGTGATAAAGCTAGTTCTGTTTGATGATATGGGTAGTATCTAAATCCCCACAAAAAACAGTGAGGTGGTTCCTACTGGAGGAGTCATTCATAAACAGTCTATCAGTATAAACAACCAGCATCTACAATCAAAAGAGCAGAGATATCTATCAGACATTCATTTACTGCAGCAATAAAGCATCTGAAACATCAAACTCAGCTCTGGCTCATCTTCACTCTGTGTGATATCTCTTTATTGCTCTGATTTAGCAGGAAGATATGAAGGCTCGATATGTGTACACACCCCAGTAACCCATTACCAGGGCAATCGCGCTGGCATCCACCACAGCATTCCACACCAGAGTGTGTGTGTGTTCTTGTATTTCACTCTGTTGGGTACTGAAAGTCCTCATAATGATAGGAATGCATGCCAGATGTGTAAAAGTGGGGACATTTTCCTCAAAAGAAATGTGCTACTTTCATTACAAACTTTTTGGGGGAAATTAAAAGAGCAGAAGCACTGACCTTTGGTTTTTAAGGTTAAGTTTAGGTTTAGGTTCATTTTTACTCAGTATTACATAAGTGAATAGAATGTCTTCACTAGTATTGTACTACCAAATTGTGTGCCTAGTTTATGCCATGTTGTGGGGACCAAACCTGTTTAAACACTCTTCCTTGCATGACTGCAAAGCTGGTCCCTGCAACTTAAATAATGAAGTTTTAAGGTGATGACATGTTCTGAGGTTAAGGTTTTAAGGTTTGAGTAAGTTCATTTTATGTCCCCATAATTCACAGAAACAAATGTGTGTGTGTGAGCTTGGCCACTTGCCCACCAAGACCACACACAGGCAGAATCGACATGGCAGTGAGACTGGTGGAGACTGCAGATAAGTGTCTAATACACTAGCCAGCAGACGTCTGGAATGGCTGTTTTCAACACTATACACAGTATACCTGTGCAAAAGTTTGTGCACCCCTGCTTAAAGGGCATGTTCTGTTTATTTCTGTTTACTTACTTAACTTAAAGCTTTGGAATAAAACAGCACACAGTGTTGTTTGTACACTGCTGCAGTCTCAAAATGTACAGTTCACTTAATACATGGAAACTGCATTGCAGAAACAGCTAGTTTTAAATTGCCTATTTTCATGATGCCACAGAAAACAATGCATTCACATACACCAACACTACTTCTAGAATGAGGCACAGACAATAAGAACAGAGATAACAAACACAGCATGTTTAATCCTCAGGAGTCATATCATGTGGCTGGTTCAAGATATCACAGCATAAAAATAAAGTATATCAAATAAAGATCATCATGTTCAAAGTCCTGTCTCTGTTATTATTATTATTATTATTATTATTAATGTTACACTTATATAGTGCATTTCTTGATACCCAAGGATGCTTTACAGTTGACATACTATATTTATACACACTCAACCACACACACCGATGAGAAGCGGCAGCCAGTCGTGCACAGCGTACTCTCACCCGGAAGCAACCGTCCACCTGGAGGACTGCATCGAGCACTAGGGGGATCACCCAGGACCAAATGCCAACCATATCTGGGCAAACATACATACACACATACATACATTCATACACAGACATACAAATTCATACACACAAACTGAGATATCATTTAAATTTGATATAAAAATCATATTTACACATCTCTAAAAGTAGCAAGATGCCTGCGAGGAAACCATACAATGCAGAAGTAGACAACACTGCCCTCAAGTGGACAGAAAAAGAAGCTCACAGCTGCTTTTTGTTGTAAGTAGTTGTATATCAGCTTCATTGGAGCTCAATTTTTACCATCACATGTTTACATTAACAACTTAGTATGTTGATACAGTATGGCAAGAGTAAAATAATTAATTATCATTTAATTATAATTAAAGTGATGTAGATGATGTGCTGAGAAAAAAGACCAATAAAAGGCACAATAAAAAAAAATGTCTTCTTTAATTCTAAATTCCAACATATTCAAAAATATGACCTGGGTACTTTTGATGAGTTTGTCTGTGGTTTGCAATTGTGATAAATTCTATAAAATAAACAGCAACAGTGCTCTAAAATACCATATTTTGTCCTTTATAATACTTATTTTCTCTAAGATAATCAATATAACCATCAGATTTAGATTTAAGTGACATGTTGGAGGGATGCACAATATGTCAGTAGACAATCTAAATGGTTGTTATTGCCTGCATATTGAAATTATGGTTGATAACTGATGATCCTATTTTTAGGTTGTGTGGTGGAGAATTTTCCTTCTTCTAGACCTCACAGCATCCTCTGGTGGCCTCTATGTGACTCCCAGTAATGGCCGCCAATGGATATAATGAAGTTATATTAAATTTTTTCAATATAAAAAAAACTCTGAAATGATCAGAAAATGTCTTTTGTGAGTTGTAATACTTTGTATAACACACATACTTATAATTTACTGCTGAATTTTCAGTTCCAGAAATTATATATTTGAGGCTGCACAGCACTGAAGGGACTTTATGTAGGCTCATGTTTTGTGCCACACGAGGACGCCTTTCAGCAGGACAGAAACTAAGTGCTCAGTTCTATTTGTCTGGGACTCAAACTCTAGTAAACATCAACACTTATTGTAACTGAAGATATGACACATGAATTTGAAGCAGAATATGTAATCAGCTCAAAATAGTCAAAATGAACAAGTTGAGTAGAAAAAAAAAGAGTGTTTCAGCTTTCATACAACTCCTCCCTTTCGTGTGCATCTTAGAGAAGAAGTCATGAATAGTAATAAGAGGTAAAATGATCAGTATAATTATCATTATTGGACACAACTGTGAATTCGTAATTAATTGATTAATTAATTAGTTTCACCAAAACAACGTCTGTAAACATTTTAAATATAAAAGGGAAATTTTGCAAGGTGTGACTTGACAGGGGCTGAGCCCCTCATAAGTGAAGTGTGTCAGCACCCTATAACCCCCCCCCCACACACAAACACCTATGAGAAAGAGAGAAGTAGAGAGGAAGAGAGACACTGAGATACAGTCTGTAAATACCTGGCCTTGACCACATGAGAGAGGGAATTACCCTGAGCTGGGGTTTCCCTAAGTTTAAATGATGCTGCGCTATGATTGGTGGAGAACACTCAGGAATAAATTCCTCACAGGTCTGAAGAGCGCACACACACACACACACACACACACACAGATGGAATGCATAGAGGGAGAGTGCGCTAATCTTTCATGTGCAGCTTCAAAGCACATGTGTGAAAGCCAGCATACCTTACTGCTCACTAACCTACTGACCCATCAGAAGAAGCAGAGAGAGAGAGGCTTTGTGCGATGCACTCTCCACCATGAGTGTATTCTAGTGGGAGGAAGTGAAAGTGGGACTTAATAATGCTCCACCACCCAAATAGTAGCTACTCTGTGGTGGTCCTGTAAGGGTCCTGACCATTGAAGAACAGTATAATTGTAGAACTACAAAGTGCCAGGAGCCAGAGACTGTGCGATAAGCCAGGACTAAGATCTTAGAGAACATCCATTGGTTACCGCTGAGTCACATCTGCACAGGCAAACCCTATAGCCCTACTGAGCTTAGGAGTTCAAATAACATGTCTCCTCTGTCAGAATCTGAAAAAATATTAGTGTTTTGCTAAATTAAGTCAAACCTGGACGTTTGTATCACATGATCATAAGATCACGTTTATTCGTTATTTATTGTCCATGTTATCATTAAGACGTGTGAATTGTATTATGAGATACATAAACATTTATTTACAGTTATGTCTGAAGGTCACATGGTGATGCAGCTAGTAAGTGAAGACTTGTAGCCCCGCCCCTTTCATAATCCTTGCTTTTCTCATCCATTTAACTTTCCTTTTCCGCCTTATAATGCTCTCACACAAATCTGAAGTTAGTCATAGACAGGGTCATTCGTAAGAAGTTTTGATACCCAGGATTTCATCCCCCAGCACAGTAGAGGCTGGCGTGTGCGCAATGTTTGTTGTCTGAGGGGGGGAAGGCGGGGTGTCGGGGTGCGGAGCAACTGTTGATCGATCAGGCCCTAGTACCGCCCCTGGTCTTAGATACCAATACAGTATCAGTACTGGTGCAACCCTAATGTTCATATTTATAATTAATATTTTCACTTTTGTTCAGTGTGCAGCCGAGAGTTCAGTAAGAGTTAAAGACTTTTCTTCTGCAGGACTAATAAACTCTCCTCATAAACGTTCAGCAGACTGACTCTGAGCTGCACTTTCACTACCCACACATTCAGCCAATTATAGTAATTACAGACTAGAGCTTATAGCACGGTGAGAGAGCACACACACATCAGCATGCCCCCACAAAAGGGGTCCACACCCTGGTGCTACACACCCTTACAAACACATTACAGAAAACAGCCTCATTTAAAGCTTTAAAGGAACCATTTGGCAAAAAAAAAAACCCTAACATATACAACTTTACACGTCCCGAAGCTGTGAGGTTAACATTGTTAACAACCACTAGAACTCAATAGTCACCTAAAATCACTTGCATCTGGATGTTAATGAAGGTGTATACGTCATCAAGAGCAAAATGACAACTGTTCAACAGTGTGATGGTTAAATGCTTTTGGTCGTATCACCCAGCTCCCCTCAGGACCAAGTGTTGTTGAGCATCATGAACAGTGATGGACCAATTCATTGCCAAATTTTTAAATGATCAGTGTAGCTGGTGTAGAACAATGTTAGAGCTCCCCCTAGTGTCAGTGTCACCACTCTACATGCAGATATTTAACCTTATGAGATATTTTATTTTTATTTATATTTTATCAAAAAAAAAAAAAGATGGTGGTCGTCCCACAATATAAATACCGACATCAGCCCCTGAAAAATCATAACAGTTGTTCACTAAATTATAAATACAGATTATGTGTATCATAAACACAGGTTTTGCAATAGTCCATGAGAAAATACTATTAGTTTACACTTTTTTTTTTTACACAGACTGTTTCAACAAACTCAACTTTTATTTTACTGTAAAAGCACAAACCTACTGAATTAAAAATGTTAAAGATGTAAAATGTTAACAAAGAATGTAAATGTGAACTAATGATGATAAAAAAAAGAAAATCAAATGAAGCTGATGTACAACTACTGTACTTACAACAAAAAGCAGCTGTGAGCTTCTTTTACTGTCCACTTGAGGGCAGTGTTGGCTACTGCTGCATTGGGTGGCTTCCTCATGGGTTTGTCCCACTGCTCTACTGTTATGGATATGTAAATATGATTTTTTTATCAGGTGTAAATGATCATATCTCTGTACTTACATCCAATTTTTAGAGAGTTTAGAAACACAGAAGGTGATAGTCGTGATCAATGTGACTTTTTTTGCTGCGATGTCTAGAACCAGACATGGGATTTATTGAAGATTGGGTTATTGAAGGTCTGGATGAGGTTTGAGAAAAGCATTTTGGTGATATACTTTTACAGAAATTTATTTTGGTGACTACTGAGCTTTAATTTAGACTCCAAACATGTCTTGGCAGATTGACTGTCCCTTTAAGAGAACTCCAGAGCCAGCACTGAAATAAATGAGAGGGGCTCGTTACTCTAAATACCAACCCATCAAAGTCAGTGTGCGTGCGTGCGTGTGTGTGTGTGTGTGTGTGCGTGAGTGTGTGTGTGTGACTGATTCCAATAACAGACCACAGGATGTGGCCTCAAGTCTAAAGGGTTGATCTGGGCATTTATATTCACACTAATAAAGAACTGGGGAGTGTGTGTGTGTTTGTTCTTGTTTTGATCAATTTGTGGGAACCAAATGTCCTCATAATAGTATAAATACAGTTCACATCTGTATCAGTGGGGATATTCAAATGCTCCTAACTTTTTTTTATTAAAAGTGCAGAAAAGAATATTTGTTGCTAACTGAAGTTAAGATTAAGATTAAGGTTTAGACTGAGGTTGAGGTTTAGATGCATATTAGCAGTGCATCTCCAAAAATGAAAATATGGTCTCATTTGGTCTCAAACTTTCTTCATTATCACTTTATCTTGACATATTTCAAGCCTTTTGTTTTAATGTTGATTCTGTAGCATCAATTTATTCAAATTCCAAATGAAATATTCTAATAACCTGAGATCCTGGATTTCTGAGCTATAAGTCATACTGATCAACATTAAAATAATAATAATTTAAATATGTCACTTCATGTGTAATGAAAATAACATATCAATTAAACTTTTGGAATAAAATTCTGAACAAAAATAAGATGGAAGAATTTCCTCACAAATGCAGTTATATAGTAATAATGCATATATATATGTGTGTGTGTGTGTGTGTGTGTGCAGTTGTAAAATATGCACTTAAACTGGCAAGATCATACACTGTAGTGTTTATTTGAGTAGTGGCCACACACACACACACACACACACTATCAGCTGAAGGGGCTTATTCACATGAGTGTTTGACTCTTAATTTAATCTTTTTTGTGCTGCTGGGTGCAGTGTGTGTGTGTGTGTGTGTGTGTGTGGTGCTGAGGTGGGCGTCTGCAAATTGTTTTTGTTTGGGCTAATGTGTAATTAGTGCAGCTGCCATCACCACTGGTGTCTCTCTCTCTCTCTCACACACACACACACACACACACACACACTTGATACTCACTATTTTTATTATTTATTTATTTTATTTTACTCCTCATTTTCTCCACAAGATATTTTTATTGGCCTGCCCCTTTTATCAAATCTCTCTGTCACCATCATTTGCAATGTCCCTGACTCTCTTGTGAGGGGGGAGATGAGCACAGGCCTCCTCTGATACCACTGACGTTAAACTATTTTTTTCTGAACTGCTGGCGAAACATCACTGCCTGACAACTAGGCCACTCAGAGTAAAGCACAGATCTACAGTTCTGATGGATCGCTGGCAGACACCCGAGTTAGTTGACATTGTTTATACTGCTAGGGAGCGTGCGCCATCAACACGGCAATTTCTGTCGAGCAAGCAGCATGATCGGGAATTGAACTCACGATCCTTGGATTAGAGGTGGCAGTGCTTTAGTCTGTTGAGCTACTCATGGCCGATACTCACTATAATACATATATACAGCACTCCGCCCGCTAATCTCATTATTTTACATCATTGATCACTACTTTCTTTTGGACAACAGAACTACAGATCTGGCCCACAGACCACAATGAATGATGGCCCAGATTCGGGTCAGTTCTGGCAGCTAGAAGCCATGTATTTTTTGTCTAACCCATGTACAGGGTGGCCCAATTGCTTCTTGACCCAAACAATGGTAAATCATACTAATGATGATCTGGTAATGAAATTTGTATTAAACAAACCTCAGTTTGTGTTAAAAAGACTGATGTGATGAGAAGGTCCACAACAGCGTCTACTCACACTAGAACCCAACACTCCTTGTTGTGAAAGGTCATCCACTAATAAAGGTCGTCCACCAATAACCCCTTTTGCTCCAAACTGTTTCAGAAATTCCTGATATGTCTTCTGAATTGAGTTCAGTACATTCACACAATGAACACATTCACACAAAGAACCTCATGTCCTGTCCACTGATACATTATACATGGATCCCTGCACAGTTCTCAGGAAAAAAAATCACCAGCCTCCTGTGCTGTGTCTACGAGGATAACTGAGGACTTTAATGTCTCATGCAGTGGCAGGTGAGTGATGGAGATGGCTGGATGGGTACCGCCCTCCACTCTGACAGCTGCAGGTATTAGCCATCAGAATCGGACACCTGTCTACCTGCACTGGTCATACAAGTCAGTCTTTTTCACACAGACTGAGGTTTATTTAATCACAATTTTCATCACCAGATCTTCATTAGTATTAAAGTTATTCACATATTTCGGTAAAGAAGCAAACAGGACACCCTTGCCACTGTCACCATTGGCTTGCTCACTCGGGATTTGATGTTTTGTTATTACTAACCCTGTAAAGCTGCTTTGTGACATCAGTTGTAAAAAGCTTTATAAATACATTTTATTTGACTGACGTGACTTGACCCTGTATATCAGTGCCTAATAGTGAATCTGGTGCCCTTTCCTGGCTTGCTAACTGGCCTCATCTCAATCCATTTGCACTTTCAGGAACACTAGAATGAGCAGGTTCTTATTAATGTTGTTCTCCACACAAACACAAAGCCAAACACATCTGAAGAAAAAGTATTCAGCTCATCCATTAGAGACTAACTGACCTTTGACCTCAGAAGGCAGGTTTAGGAAAAAGAGCACGGGAGAGAGGGCAAACACCAACACCAAATCCACATTCATTCTCTAGACTCTTTTTACAACATTTACCCTTAAATGACCCCAAAGTAAACAATGAGACAGTCCCACTTAAATAGAAGGGTCCATGCAGGCCATTGTGAAGCAAAACATTCCTAAAAGAAAGCTATTTTTTAATTTATCACTGTTAACAATAAATTTACTTTACAATTATACTCAGCAGACAGGTGTAGCCGCACTGCTGGGTTTGGATACTAAATAAAATTGATATATTTTTGTAGATATGGTGACATCTGCTTCCTGTCATCAACATTGTAAATAAATCAAAACTCTTTGAATGCTGAGATTGCTCTTTAACAGTGACAAGAATGTAAAGCAGAGGATTTATGCTTTACTTTAATCTTCATTTCTTTCATTATGAGAGTAAATCAATAATCAATCATTAATATGCTTTCATATATCGGCAGATGAAATCTGGAGATCACACACAGAGACTGAGCAATTTTCTGAGAAGTTAATAAGGAGTCTATAAAAGGAGTCATTATTACAAAGAACAGTGAGATCAGTGAGGAGAGAGAGAGAGAGAGAGAGAGAGAGAGAGAGAGAGAGAGAGAGAGAGAGAGAGAGAGAGAGAGAGAGAGAGAGAGAGA